>PVIR01002160.1:51733-107303 GCA_004026965.1 Petromus typicus
AAAAAAAAAAAAAAAAAAAAAAAAAAAAAAAAAAAAAAAAAAAAAAAAAAAAAAAAAAAAAAAAAAAAAAAAAAAAAAAAAAAAAAAAAAAAAAAAAAAAAAAAAAAAAAAAAAAAAAAAAAAAAACCAAAAACAAAAACAGAGAGAGAGAGAGAGAAATTTTTAAAAAACCCAGATCCAAAGATAATCACTACAGAGAAATACCTAGAAAAGAGAAATAGAGTCTGAAATGACCTATTTCAAACACTAAATTAAACAAGCTCCAACCTAGGTTGATGTGTTTTGCAAAACCAGCCTTAAAAATTGATGAGAAAAATAAGATCCTTCCATGACAAAGAACACTTTAGAAACTTCATCAATACAAACCCTACACCCAAAAAATTCTGAACAATATCCTATAAAAAGACAATGAATATCATAATCCATGAGATCCAGTGGAGTGAACTCATTGGCCAATGCAAGAAACTGAATGGAAAGGTGGAAAAGTAAACAATAAAAACCAAAAACAGGAAAACAACATGACAGAGCTAATTAGTACATATCAGTTATAACCATTAATGGCAATGACTGCAATGAGCCAAATGAAAGACACAGGCCACTGCAATGTATTAAGAAGCAAGATCCCACAATATGTTGTATACAGGAATCATACCCAATTCAGAAAACAATCCATAGACTGAAAGGAAAAGGATGGAAAATAGTTCTCCATGCCACAGGAACCCCCCCCCCACACACACACACATAAAGCAGCAATGGCTGTCTTATTTGCAGACAAAGTAAATTTCAAACCAAAACTACTTAAGAGAGACAAAGAAGGACACTATATCCTGGTACAGGTACAGGGAAGAATCAAAGAGGAGGGATGACATTCATACATATTTAAGCACCAAATTCTGGTGCACCCAATTATACAACATAAAAATTAATGGATATGAAAAGTCAGATAACAACTAATAGAATAGTATTGGGGGGCATCGATATCTCAGTATCACAAATACATTGACTGAACAACAATTCAATAATGAAATACTTGAAATGAAACAAACTTTAGATCAAATGGCTTTAACAGGTATCTACAGAGCATCTTACTGAACAAGTCAGAGTATGCATTCTTCTCATGTGCTTATGGATCATTCTCTAAAATAGATTACATGCTAGTTCATAAAGCATATTTAAGTAAATGCAAAGGAATTAAAGTTATCCCCTGTATACTGTCATATAACAGTGCCTTGAAATTGGAGATCAATAGCAAAAGAAATCCCAAGAACCTGAAACATATAGAAACTGAACAGTACTTTCCTGAGCCACCAAAGGGTCACAAAAGAAATTAAAGAAGAGATTAAATAATTTCTACAATTATAATGCTAGTATAACATACAGGAATTTACAGGACTCAATGAAAGCATTTCTATGAACGAAATTCATAACAGTGAAGGCCCACAGTAGGAAAACAGAATGAGCTCAAATAAACAACCTAATGCTGAACCTCAAGCTACTAGAAAAAGTAGAGCAAGACAAACCTAAAGCTTGTATGAGGGAGGAAAATATAAGGATTAGAGTAAAAAATAATGCAATAAAGTCTAAGATAATGATACAAAAACTCAACATAGCTAAGAGTTGTTTTTTTAAAAGAATAATTAAAATTGACAATCCCTTAGCCAGCATTAATAAATAAAAGAAGAAAGAGGCTCAAACAGTAGTGAAAAGTACAAAATGACCGTAGATTCAGCAAATATTCGGAGGATAATAAACCCTTTCTTTGAAAATGTGTACAGCAATAAGATAGAAAACACAGAAGAAATGGATAGATTCCTAGACACATATAACCTTCCAAAGTTGAATGAAGAAGATTTAAAAGTGTAAACATCCCAATATCAATGTGTGCATTTGAAAATGCAATTAAAAATCTACCAACAAAAAATATCCAGGCCTAATGGCGCTACTGGTAAAATCTACAAGACTTTCAGAGAAGAGTTAATACCACTACTTCTCAGACTCTCTAATGAAATAAAATGGAAGAAATAGTACAAAATTCATTTCTGGAAGCAAACATTACATTGATTCCAAAGCAGAGAAAGACCAAACCAAAAAGAGACTTACTTAAAAGCCAGTCTCTTTATTGAACATTGATGCAAAAATCCTCAATAAAATACTGGCAAACAGAATACAGAGAATCCTGAAAAAGATTATATATCCTGACCAAGCAAATTCATCTGAGAGATGCAAGGATGGTTCAACATACATAAATCAATAAGCATAATACACTATATTAATAGACTCAAAGATTTAAAAAAAATGCTCCTCTCAATGGTTACACAAATAGTGTTAGAGAAAACTCGACACCATTTCATGATTAAAGCCCTACAGAAACTGTAATAGATGGTGTCTATCTAAAACTGATAAAGCTATTAATGGGAAACCCACATCCAGCTTCATACTCAGTCATCAAAAACTCAAACTTTTCATTCTAAGATCAAGAACAAGACAAGGATGTACACTAACCCCACTCATTAGTATAGATAGCCATAGCAATTAAATGAGAGAGAGAGAGAGAGAAGGAAAAGAGAGAAGAAATAAAGATAGCCAAGGGAAAGTTAAGCTATCATTATTTCCTTATGATATGATGCACTATATAGACGATCCTAAAAACTCTGCCAAACTTCTAAATTTTACCACCAGATTTAGTCGTGTAGCTGGATATAAGGTCAACACACAACAATCAATGTCCTTTGAATACAGAAACAGACTCAGAGAGATAGAAATTAGGGAATTCATTCCTTTCATAATAGCATCCAGAAAGTGAAATATCTAGGAATCAATCTTAAAGGAGGTGAAAAAATTCTCCTCTGAAAGCTACAGCATTTAGAAAGGGGAGATCGATGAGGATATCAGAAAATGGAAAGACATCCCTTTTTTCTTGGGTAGGAAGAACTAATATTGTCAAAATGGCCATACTGCAAAAATAGATTCAATGCAATCCCAATTAAAATTCCCACACTTTATGTCACAGAGCTAGAAAAAATAATCTAAAAATTCATCTGGAGCCACATGAGACCTAGAATAGCAAAAGCTATCCCAGGCGACTAGTTCATGGCAGGGAGTATCACAATTCCTAACTTGAAACTATAAAGCCAGTGTGAAGAAAACATCACTGTACTGGCAAATAAATAGAACTGAGGATCAGTGGAACAGACTAGAAGGTCTATCTCTTTTTTCATGGAACAAATTAAAATAAAAGTGGATTAGAGACCTAAATATTAAAAAAAAGACACTAAACCTACTAGAAAACACTTTAGATATAACTCTTTAAGACACTGGAGTAGGGAAAAGACTATTAACAGAACCTCAGCAAAACAGGAACTAGCAGAAAGAATCAATAACTAGAATGTCGTCTTACTAAAAAGCTGCTGTACAGTAAGAGACACCACCAATAGAATGAAAAGAAAACATACATTATGGGAAACAATTTTGACCAGATGTTTCTCAGACAAAGGACTACTGTCTATAGTATATCAATAAATTTTAAAAATCAGCCCCCCAATTAAAGACCCAATTGAAAAATGGGCATCTGAAATGAACAGACATTTTTCAAATGAAGAATTACAGCCAACTAAGAAATATATGAAGAAATGTTCAGCGTTGCTGATCACGTGAGAGATGTAGATGAAAACAACACTGAGATTCTATCTCACTCCGCAAAGAATGCCTCCTATTACAAAATCAACCAACAACAAATGTTGGTGGAGTTGTGGGGAGAAATGAACCTTCTCCACTGCTTGTGCTAACACAGACTGGTGCAATCATTATGGAGATCAGTGTGGAGATTCCTTAAAAAACTAAGACTCAAGGTTTCACTTGACCCTGAAATTCCCCTCCTAGGTATATGCACTAAAGAATTAAAAGAATCATGCCATAGTACCATATGTGCACCCATGTTCATAGCAGCTAAATCTTGGAAACATCTCAAATGTAAAACAACTGGAATATCGTCAAAGAAGATGATTTTTTAAAATTAAATGGAATTTTACTCTGCCATGAAGAATGATAAATTTGAGTAGTTTATACTCAAATGTATGTACATTGAGGACATACTCATAGATTAAATAAATAGGTGACAGATATGTAAGTATACCTGATATATGCAAGTATATTAGATATGCAAGTATATATTCATTTTCTCTAATATGAGAAACTGAAGGTTTAAATGAATGCCAAAATGTGTGATAGGTAATATGAAATAGGAAGAAAACTTTCAATAAGGAAAGGGTGAGTAGTGAAAGTAAAGAAGGGAAAGAAAATAAATTGATAGTACAGCAAAAACGAAGCAAAGTTCGTATACCAAATCACGGGGTTGTAAGGACGGTAGGGGGCAGGGGAAAAGGGAATCAAGATGTGTCATATACAAGTACAAATCCTTAATATTGAATGTGATCATAATGTACATATAAAGTGTTCCAATAAACTCAATTAAAAAGTTAAAAACAAAAAATGAAGCACTATGTGTAGTGAATGAAGGCAAATCCATAACCAAAAGAAGAGTCTATGACAGTAAGGACAAAGATTTTCTCTTTCAGTGATGAAGTAGTTTCAACCTAATCAACCTGCTAATAGGTTGCAGGTTGGTTGTTATGGAGAATGGAGCCATATCAAGCAGTCAGCATTGGCCTCTGCTGCTGACATGTTGTGCATTCAGCAGTGTCTATTACTAAATAAACCCTTTTGAGTGGGAATGCATGTTTTTGATCTGTTTCATAACTTTCATCCCACCTACCATGACTACTTAGATCATGAATTGTTTGGGTAGTGATAGTGTTGATAGAAGAAAGAAGTTATTGATCACCTACAAAATAAGTAATCTTTTACGTTTGATTTTTAACATCTTCTAATGAAGTGACTAATGAGCCTGTAGAAAAGATACAAAAATCTTTATCTCCTTTTCTCATATGCACATGTGTATCCACATCCCTCTTTTCCAAAAAACTTTGTCATCATTTTTGCAGTCATGTCCATCCCACATTCCTGAACACAGAGACAGATCATTGGTTTTATCAGCACACAGCCACATATCTCACATTTTTTCTTCCAGGCAAAATGTACTACGAGGTGCACTGCTCAAACTTCTGCACACTGTGAAGATTTCCCTTCACCACTGACCTTCAAGGACGTGCAGGAAATGGGCTGCACCTGTCCACTTGCCGATATGCCTACGTGATGTGCAGAATAATCCATAAATCTCTCCTTGCTTTCTCTATCGGTGTCAGCTGATCTTATGGTATACTCCATGAAACCATATGTGCATACTGGGAGAGAGAAGCCAGTATAGCAAGAGAAAAAGCCATGAACAATGAGTAATTTCTTCATGTATCTTCCTTGTGCCCTCTGGACTTACTTTGCCTTAATCACAGTTATACCATCTTCCACTTAATGAGGGACTGGTGTTGTGCATGTCCAACCTTACTACTTAGCCGACAATATTCAGGTTTGATGACCAACTCAGGTTGCATGGTAATCAGGTGTGCTATAGTTAAAATTCAGTTTCCACTAAGGCTCAGTAGTAGGCTGGGAGCTGTTTTTCAATGGGACAGTACATGTCTGCAGATGATGGCAGGACCTTGATCCACAATCCAAAAAGCCCCCGTTTTGATTTACATATGGAGGCCTGCAAGGGATTCAAAAGAGCATCTCTACCTGAAACTGACACTTCAAGTACCAATATATCAGCTGGATCATATGGCCCCAGTGGCAGAGCAGCCTGCACAACAGCCTTTATCTTCTACACAGCCTTCTCTTGTTCTGGGCACACTCAATATTAGCAGCTTTCCAAATATCTCAGTGAAAGGGCCATGATAAAAGACCTAAGTGAAGAATGTGTTGCTCCCTACCTTAGTTACTTTTCTCATCAATGAAAAAAAAAAAAACTGACAGTATTTAACACAAGAGTGAAAAGTTTACTTTTGCTTACAGTGTGCAGAGGTTTCCATCCATAATTCACTGACTCCAAATCAGGGAAGCATCACAGAAAGGCATCACAGATTATTTCTGGCCTGACAAGCAGAAGGCAGAAAACAGCAGGCAGTAGCAGCAGCACACTGATTGCCTTCACTCTCTCTCTCTTTAGAGTCCATATAGGCTATAAGTCTATTTGGTGCCACACACGTCGAAGCTGGGGAATCCTTTATATGCACTGAGAACTCTGGCAATTCCACTCAGTGGGCTAATTTAGTATTATACACTCTTAATCTCAGTATCACATGCTCTAGATCCATCCAGCTCCAAAAAGCCCCCCCTATCAGCACATGAGCCTTTGGGGGGACATTTAGATAGAAGCCATTACTTTCCATCCTTGGACCAGAAAAGAATCATGCACATCCCTTTAGGCAAAATGTATTTAGTCTATCTCTAAGAGTTGCCAAATTCCTAGCAATTTCAGGATTGTTATAAAGTCTAAGTCAAAGTCTCCCTTGAGATGTAAAGCAAATCTGAGCTGCAAGCTGTTGTACAAATTAAAAAAGTTAAGCACTTTCGGTATACAGTGGAGCAAGATAAACTTGTTCATTCTAAAAGTAAAAATAGGGGGATAGAAAGGAATGACCAAAGCAAGTCCAATATCCAGCAGGCCAAAAATTAAGTCCTACAGTTCTCCTTCCAGCATCAGTGACAATCTGTGGCTATGTGAGAACTCCAAATAATTCAGGTGATTCTGTCCCCGTGAGGGTGTGGTTTCAGTCCTCCTGGCTTCCTTCGTAGGTCAGTTCTGCTCATTTCTTGCAGCCCTTGTCAGATAATCCATGCTCTTTGCATTTCCAACCATCTGGATTCTCTACGTCACCTTCGACTTCACACTCACAGCTTCACACACTGCCCTCTTGGGCCACACTGCCTGCCTCCTAGACCTTCTTCTGGAGTCCAGATGGAAGCTTTCCTGAACCCACAACTCTTATATCCTGCATGTGCTAAAAACAGTATTATGTGCAGATGCCAAGGTTTGCTCCCTGCTGAAGGTGTAGCCAGGCTTTTTTAATCTCTTGGCTCTGGTGGTCAAGTGCTAGATTGCTTCTCACTACAAACACAGTCCCAACTAATAAATTCCCTAAGTCACCACAATTCTGAAAAAAAAAATATGTTCTGTGGCTCTCTTCTCAAAGCAAAGTCATTCAATTTTGCAAATTTGAGGCATCAACAAATAAAAGGCCTGCTGGCTTTTATAATGTCTTCAGCCCATATTTTCTATTGTCCTGTTTTTTCTCAGCTATCTTAGTTACTTTTCTCATTGCTGAGACAAAATACCCAACAAAGTCACAGAAGGAAAGGTTTATATTGGATCACTGTTTGTAGAGGTTTCAGTCCATATTTCACTGGCTCCCAGGTGGGGTTCTATGGCAGAGTGAAATCAGGGAGGATAAAGAGTTCATGGTAAATCAGGGAAAGCAGGAAGTGTCCGGCAGTGAAGTAGCAGCAGCAAGTGACAAACAGCAACAACAGAAGCCACACTGAGTCCATTACCTTTGATCCAGGCTACCCACCTTTGGGTGCTCAGTAGCATTCACACCCAGGGTGGGGCACACTGAATCCTTGCATCACACTGTGAATCAATCCAGTATCATATCTTTCACCTCAGTATCACACATCTTAGATCCAGCCACCTCTGATATGCACCACATATGACCTCATGAGACTTTGGCAGTGAACATCAAGATACAAGTCACAATATCAGCACACACGTTCTTTTCTGCTTCTTCTTTTCAAGTTGTGACTTTTACTGGCAAAACTCAAAACATTTTAAATCATTCTGTTGGGCTCGTTGCTCTTGACTCAATGTAGATCTGGCTAAAAGCCCCCAACAGTAGCAATCTACTGCTGCAACATTAGACTGCTTTGAAATTTCTTCTGTCAGACTAGTTAGTCAATTTCCCTTAATCTCAGTCTCTACAAAGTCTTTGCATAAGAGAAAATATAGACAAATTTCCTGCAAAAATATGACATGCATGATCTGGCGTCCAACAGTCATTGCAATTCATTTTGTTAACTGAAATCTTGAGTTTGGACGTTACTGACTGGTTTACTGTCAGCATTTTGGTCTTCTGATCTCTGACTAGAATCTCACATCAAGCTTGTCTTAGAGTATGTCAGGTGTTGCAGCACCTCCAAACTCTTTTGAAACTCTTCCTACAAGTTAACTCAGAAAGCTTCTGAATTACATGGCCAGGTAACATCACAGTGATTAGTCAACTCGGCAAAAAAATCTGTCTTAGTTACCTTTGATAATGACTGAGCTAAAACACCTAACATCTACAAAATAAAGGAATAAAGGCTTATTTCTGCTCACAGTTTGTAGATGCTTCAGCCCATAGTCAGCTGGCTGTAATGCAGGGTAGCATGGCAGAATCGTATTATAGACTACTTCTGGCCTGGCAAGTAGAAGGCAGTAAACATCAACCTGCAGCAGCAGTAGCAGCAGCAGACCTGCCTACCTCTCTTCCTTTATATTCCATCCAATCTATAGGTTTATTGATTGGTGTCACTCATTCTCACGGTCAAGTTTACATTATCCATACCCATACCTATGTTAATTCCAATTAGTGGACTAACTTAGTACCACCCTCCCTTAATACCAGTGATCCCTGTAATCACACCCGGTAAATCCAGCTGGCTCTAAGAAGCATCACATGAGGCTTTGGAGGGACATCTGTACGCAAACTGTTATACCTTAAAAATCAAAAGTGGCACAGTTGATCCTATGACTGATTTTTGGCAGTACAGGGAGACAGATGCAGGGACTTATCCTTGACCTTAGCAGGCATATCTCTGCATGACTTACACAACTGGACTTCTAGAAATGTCACTGAAGTAGAAGGACCTTGAATTTCAGTTGGAGTTATTTCCTATTCTCTGGCATATAAATGCTTTATTAAAATATTCAGAGTGGTTTCTACCTCTTGTAAATTTATTCTAATTATACACCATGAATATCATGGTCCAGTATGATATCTCGTAGAAGAGAAAGGTAATTAAGATCCATATGAACCAAGCTGTAACACAGCAATAGAGAATTAATACAACCCCAAAGTAGGATTGGGAAAGTGTATTACCGGCATTATCAATGGAAAGGAAATTATTTCTGATGGTCCTAATATGTAGGTACAGAGAAGAAGTTATTTACCAAATAAATAGCTGCCTATAAAGTACAGGAGACATGTTAGTTTGCTCAAGCAAGAAAATCACATCTGGTACAGCAGCTGCTATTGGAATCACCAATTGATTCAGTTTGTGATAATCCACCATAATTCGTTAAGACCCATTCATCTTCTGCACAGGCCAAATAAAAGAATTAAATGAGGAAATAGTGGAAATCAATACCCCTGCATCCTTCAAGCCCTTGATAGTGGAAGTAATCTCTGAAATCTCTCCAGGGACACAATATTGTTTTTGGTTTAATATTTTCCTAGCGAAACCATTTTGCCTTTCCAACTATAATAGCCCTAAAACTAATGTGAAGATTCTACCAAGTACAAAGTACTTTTATCCCAATTATACATTCTGAAACTGGGGAAATAACATGAAAGATTTGGGAATTTAGGGAAACCAATGTGAATTGGGTATTTGCTGAAATTTAATTGATCACTTAATGTCTCTAGACACTGTACTCCTGCTGGGTGGCAACAATGGCATCTTTGATCACCTGAAATCAGCATTAGTTTGGAACTAGTTTCTGGTAATCTTCAAAATATTTGACAGTTTTTCTTCTTTTAATTTAGGTACCCCAGTAAAATTCCTTAGATTACTATTGGAAAAAATGGGGAAAATATCAGCTATATAAATTTTTGGTGGAGCATTAGGATTTTTCTTCAAGGGGATCCAGTCACCTTTTATTTATTGGATTCTGAGTTTGTAAACAAGCTCAAATATGAAAACTGACAGGACTTGATTCTCTGTTGCCAGGATTTGAGGTAGGTTTCTGTTCATTTGACCTTAATTTTTAAAAATTATATAAAGTTAGAGAATTTTTGTAGAATTCCTGTCAATTTCACTTTTGGAAACATGACTAACCAGCAATCTCATAGGTCTGCATATGTGAGACCATTCAAATCACTGATGTTTTTCTGATGTCCAATATGGTGTATGTACTTTGGCTTTGGGGGCTGGTGCTGCCACTTGACCCCTGTCACTTCAGGGTCCAGTTAAACCTGTTGCCATTAAGTATCCAAACTGAGTAACTGCTGTCTTCACTCTAAAGTTTGGCATACAGAGAAAAGCAGCGACAGGACTCTTCAGTGATGCTGGTGATCCCCTTAGAAATCTATTTCTCAAGTGTTGTCATTCTAGATTATCATACCTAAATCATTCTAGTTTGGAGAATTAGGCCTAACTTGACAAATTCACTCCATCATTCCTGAGCCTTTGAATACCCTTACAACAGTAAAGCAAGACATATTAAAGAATGCCATGAAAAAGTACGTATACTTTGTAGTTTAACATAGGATTGAATAAATATTCTGTCAATGAATAACTTACAAATCAGTTCGTATTTCTGAAACATAATTTTCCCATTTAAAAACGAGAATAAATTTGTCTAACTTATATTTAGTTCATTAATGAATTTAATATATATCATATATCTAAAGCAGGTTACATAGTGCATAGTAGGTAAATTTAAATAATACCTCTTGTTCTTCATCAGTCATAAATTTAAAACTTATTATATGCCAGACATGTATATATATTCTGAAAAAAGAAGGCATGGCCCTTTGCTTCATGAAGTGGAAGTCTAGAAGTGACTATTATATCTAAATCAAATGATTGAGATTATTATTTTAGCATTTCATCATTGTAGGAAAAAGATTTTATAACAAAATAAAACATATTTAATTTTCTTATTTATTACTTGAAAGATCAAAATAATGTATTACATTTTGTCAAGGTTTTAATTTATAAATCAAAGTATTTAAATATAAACTATACATTTATTATGCTGAAAATAAAGCACAAATGTCTATTTAAAAGCTCAAACTTTTAGGTTCTGAATATAATCAACAAGGGTACCATATATTTTGTAATCTGTGACTCACCTCAGCTCTTAATCCTAATACTATAGGGCACTGTTAAGTGTTTCCTTATTTATCTAGATATTTATATCAATATCTCTATATCTATATATAAGCAGCACTTTAAAAAAGATATCTAGAGAAACATCCAAAGTCTCAAATTATCCTTAGCATGATATAGAGGTAAATCCACTTAGTGTGAGGAGTCCACAGTAAATTGTGGTTAGAAGCATCTATATTTGCATGCATATTAAATTATCATTATTGCATATGACATTGTCCTATATATAGAAGACTGAACAAATTAATAAAAGCTTCCTGAAATAATTACCAAATTCAGCAACACAGCAATGTTTAAAATCATCTCAAGGAAATAATAGGTCTTACAAACCATTAATGAATTCACTGAGAAAATTAGATTAAAAAAATAAAATCTAAACAAAAAGAATTAGGAATTAACCTAGTCAAGAAAAGCCAAGAGTACTCTAGAACAAAAAACTACTGTATTAAGTAAAAATATATTGAAGAATACATTAAAATTAGAAAAATATCTCCTGTTTCCAAATAAAACCAATGATTTTTGTCTTTATTGAGTTTATTATTACATTTTATGAAAACTTTATGATTACATTAATCATTGAAAATTTGTACCTGTACATGATATATCTTGAATCTTATTTTTTCCAATCCCATGCCCTCTCTTCAACACCCCAACTCCCTTATGCATAAAAGCTTTGTTTCCCTTTTTTCCCCTTTTCAGCATCAATTTTTTCTTTCCTTTCTTGCTTTCTCCTGTCCCCCTCTGTA
This sequence comes from Petromus typicus, assembly GCA_004026965.1. NCBI lineage: Eukaryota > Metazoa > Chordata > Mammalia > Rodentia > Petromuridae > Petromus > Petromus typicus. The sequence goes on from PVIR01002160.1 coordinate 63,583, forward strand.
TTCCCCTTCACCTTTGAATATATTTTTCCTATTTCACAAAGTCTATATATTTTTTTTACCTCATTTATGCCATCAGTTTTTCACACTAGAGAAATGATACTGTATTTACACATTATGTCCGATTCATTTCAATTATGATTATGGCCTCAAGGTTGCATCCATTTAGCTATAACTATCTTAAGTTTATCTTTGTTTATAGCTGTAATTACTTCTTTAAAAAAAAAACACACATCTTTACCAAGTCTCCATTTGATGAGCTTTTGGGCTATTTTCAAGATTTAACTATTACAAATTGTGCTACTATAAACATGAGTGCACATATGTTGTTGTGGTATCAAAGCAGAATGAATATTATCTACTGACCATACTCTTAAAACTTATATACAGTTTTAATGTATTCTTTTTTTTTTTTTTTTTGACAGGGTCTCGCTTTGTAGTTCAGGCTGGCCCTGAGCTCAGCCTCCAACTCACATCGCAGCAATCCTCCTACCTCCGCTTCCCGAGTGCTGGGATTACAGGCGTGAGCCACCACGCCTGGCACTGTGGTATGTGATACTGATTGCTGCTGGGGTGAGTCTCCACGCTCAGTATGATATGTGGTTCCCAGGGAATCGAACCCGGGCCTTCGCGCTTGCAAGACAGTCGCGGAACCACTGAGCTAACTCCCCGGCCCCTTAATGTATTCTTAATCAAAATACCTACAATATTCTTCACAGAATGAGATAAAACACTCCCAAAATTCATATGAAACCAAAAGAGATCCAGTGTAGCAAAAATAATCTTAGACAAGAGCAAATCAGGAAAAATTGAGTTACATTTCATGGCTACAGTATAATAAAAGCATGGTGTTGTCATAAACAGAAAGGTACAATAATGGAATAGACTAGAAGATGGTGAAAAAGCCTTAGACACATTTAGCTGGTTGGTCTTTCCGAAAAGGGCCAGAAATGTACTTTGGAGGAAAAATATCTACTTTAGAAAATGAAAAAAACTACACAAATGCAGAAGATTAAACTTAAACTCCTATTTCTCACCACGGATTACACTAAAATAAAAATTTATCAAAGATATATTTTAAAACAAAATATCTGACAGGAAGATAAAAAAAATTTTACAAGTAAAAGTATTCAAGGCACTGTTGCAGGAAAATCTTTTGAACAGAATTCTAGTTTCAGAAAAAAAGAACATCAAGAATCAAGAAATCAGATCATATAAAATTAAACAGCTTTTGTACAGGAAAGAAATTAATCAAAAGAGTGAAGACATAAGGCAGAGCTTCAAGTCTGGCTAGGTCAAGTGAACCGTGTGCCTGTCTCCTGAGCCTAAAGGTTGAGACTGTCTCCTTGCAGACTTGCAGACCCTTAGGGGCTTGAGCACACTCGCTCCCATTCGTTGAACCTTGTCAGCGGCCATCTTGGTAGCCCCACCCCTCTTTGTCTCTCACCCATTGCCTCACCTTCCCCCATAGCTCATGACATATAGACCACCCAGTCACAAAGTTCTCTTATTGGGCAAAACCCTAGGTCAAACCTATAGACCCTCCCTTCCTCCTAGCCGTCACCCCGCCCTGTGACCTTTTGCTACATATGTGACACTTAAGCCTGAATAAATCGGAAGTTCCAGAAACATTCCCCAGGGTCTGTGCTAGACTCTACACCTCACCCTCTCCGGCTGAATAAAGTCACATAGACAACAACCAACAAAGACACAACATGGAAAATGGGAAAAAATATTGCTACCTACACATCAGACGGAAAAGTAATATGTAGAATATATGAAGATTTCAAAAGTCACACCTCCCCATATAAGATGCTGAATCAGAAACTGTGATACTGAATGAAATAGACACTCAGGAAATGCAAGTGACCAATAAATATGTGAAAAGCTGTGGACCTCATTGGCCATTAGAAAATGCAAACTAAAACAATAGTGATGTTCTGTCTCCCTCCAAAAGAATGACAATCATCAGGAAATCAGAGAAGAAAAAAAGTTTCATGACTGTGGTGAAAAATAAGCCCATCTACATTGTTGGTGAGAATGTGAACTGTTACAATCACTATGTAGACTTAAAAAAAATCTACAAGTAGAAATTTCTACAAGTAGAAATATTATTTCACCTATCTATTTTCCTTTTATCTTTCCAAAGTAGTTAAAGACATCATTCTATCTTAATGCATGCATGCCAATATTTATAATAGTACAGTTTAAATCTTGGCTGCAGCCTGTATGTCCAACAACAAATGAATGAATAAAGAAAGCAGTATTTATATATAGTGGAATACTACTCAGGTATGAATAAGAATAAATTCAATTATTGGTAGGAAAATGGATGCAATTTGAAATAATAATGTTAAGTGAAATAAATCACATACAAAAGCTAAAATACCACATAGCTTCTCACATTTAAATAATGAGAGCAAGATGCAGAGGAAGACCAAATTGGGAAACTGATGAGTAGCAGCAGCACAGCTACTCCAAGAGAAAGTACTGAGAGTTTGGAATACAATCCAGAGAGAAAATTGCAAGGGTGAAAGGCACATGGATCCATGAGAGAACTGACAGAGGGGAAGAAAATAAGATCCATGGAAAATAAGATCTTCAGAAGAAATAGCTCACCAATAATGATTGCAGACCACACAGTTGTGCGGCCATGCCATCGAGGGTAGGTAGCAAAAACAATTTTGTTGTACACTGTGAAAAGAATACCCGACTTGAGTGAGAAGAATGTTATGTAATCAAAATGTTATGTAATCAGTAGTGGGAACAGGAGATACGACTTCCTGAGTGCCCCCCAGAGTCATCAATTGGTGAATGATCACTAAGATTAGGAGCAAGATCCAATTCAAAAGTGGGCATCTGATACAAACTGACATTTTTCAGATGAAATAAAAGCAGAAAAGGAATATATGACAAACTGTTCAGCATCACTTGTCATTTGAGAAATGTAGATACACACACCACTGAGATTTCATCTTAGCCCAGAAAGAATGGCTGTTATCAATAAATCAACCAATAAAAAGTGTTGTAGGGATGATGAGGAGAAAAGAATCCCCCTTCCACTATTGGTGGGAATGTAGAGTGGTACAGCCCCTGTGGAAATCAGTGTGGAGAGTCCTCAGAAACTAGGGTTAGATGTCCCATTTGGTCCTGCTATGACCCTGCTAGGAATATTCAGGAAAGAATTAAGAGCATCATATCACAGTGACATAAGTTTATAGCAGCTCAATTTGTAATAATTAAATCTTGGAAAAGACCAAATGTCTATCAAGTGGACACTTGATAAAGAAGATGTGGGTTTTTTAAAAATCAAAATTAAGTATTTCTTAGCCATAAAAGTAAATCAAATATTTATAGCTAAATGAATGCACTTTGATGACATACTCATAAGTGATATAAATAGGACACAGATATGTAAATACCATATTGCTTCTCTGGTGTGAGAAACTGAAAGTGTAAATTAAGTACACAATGTATGATAGGTATTGTGAAATAAGAAGTAAATATTCAATGGGAAATGGTAAGTGGGTGGGGCAGGGCAAAGCAAAGAAAGGAGAGAAAAAATTGATAGTACAAAGAAAAAAAATAAAACAAATCTCATGAATATGGGGGAGGTAGTTTTGAAGAGAAGGCAGGCAAATAAGAAAAACTAAGCATTAAGATATATCATGTACGGGCACATATTACCTATGAGTAATGTGCTCATAACATATTCCTAAAATGTACCAATGAATTTAATTTATTTTTTAAAAAGGAAAAAAAAAAAACCCCAAATAATTAGTGAGGAGGCATGGAGACCCCGCAGTGTCTCATGGAGCAAGAGTGGACAGGAATCATCATCTTATTTCAAAAATCTTGACTCTGGGCATGGTGGCATATACTTTTAATCTTGCACTTAGTAAGCTGAGGCAGGAGAATCATCATGAGTTTGAGGCCAGTCTGGAATGCATAGTGAGTTTGGGAGCAGCTTAAATTACAGAGAAAGAAAAATCCAGTAAAAAAAAAAAAAAAGAAAAAAATACCCTCAGAACTTGAACATGAAATAATCCCGTGACCATTTTGCTGCCAGTGCCCTGGAGTGTAAAAAGGGAAGAGCTTCCTTCACAGTAGTCTGCTTACAGCTGGACAGCAGACTGAAGGGAATGCTGCTAAGAAGCAAAGACTGAGACTACCTAGATTAGCATTAGCCAAGAAGGACCAGAAGCATTCATCTACTCTTTGACCAGAAGTATAGAATAGGAAGTGTCTTGGGCTACAACAGAAAGAGCCTATCCCCACCTCACCCTGAAACTCAAATAGGCAAGCAACCTTAGCCAGCTGTGGGACAAGAGTGCCTCTCCCCAATTACAACCAGTACATGTAATCGATCAGCAGAGTAGAACTGAGAAATCTGTACAGTCTAGGAAAGACTGTGCACTGACCTGGGAGCAGGCTCGGGCCAGCTCTGCTGAAGAGTGCCACAGCAGCTGGGAGAGCAGCTTGGAAATGGTCTCAGTGGGGTGATGTGTGTGAGCCACTCAAGTGATATCTGGAAAGTTGCTGGTTGAAGAATGGCCACAGCCCCCACATTTGTAGACTAAAATCAGTCTCATACTGAGCATGAACTACAGTCTTGGCAGGCTTACAGAGCACATTTTTGGACTCTGTCAGGCTCTGTCAGGGACATTAACAGAACTGTGGATACCACAGGAATTTTATTATGTTTCTTTTTCTATGTTTACTTGATTCACTTTCTGTTATGTGTAGTTGGGTTGTTGTATATTTATGTGTGTATTTGGTTGTTTAGGTTTTCTACTTTAAGTTTCTGTTCTATTCTATTCATATTTCTTCTCTGCTTCCCCAGCTGTCTCTCTTGATTTTAGTATATTTTCATGTGAGTGAACAGTGTTTCTTGTCCTCTGGTTCACTTCAGTGTTATCTTGTACTTTCCATCACTCTTTCTCTCTTGCCCTTTTCACCAGTCTTGCAAAGCATGGGTGTTCATCTTGTACCACCTAGGCTCACTTCTACTATAATTCTTTAACACTTATTTCTAGGTTTTGTCCTTTATGTCCCTAAAATCTCATCAACAAGCTAAAATTACTCTATTAAAGTGAAACTCTTTCCATACAAGCTCGTGGTTTATGTTGGGTTTTGTTATGTAATGGTAGAGCCTGATGATGTAGTTAAAGATACTAAACTAATAGTTATTGCAGTTGTTAGACTGTGCTTGATGCTACTGTTATTGTTTAATGCATTACTCTAGTTTTTTCATTTATTAAGTTTATTGGTACATTTTAGATACTATGGTCATTTTAGACATTATGGTCACATTCAATATAGAAAATTTTTACCCACATGTGACAAATCTTGATTCTCATTTTTCTTCATTCTCCTGCCCTCCCTACAACCTGCCACCCTCCCATATACATAAGCCTGTTGAATTTCAGATTTAGAATACAGTACTGCAGATGCCAACCATCAAAATAATTACTTCTTTCTTTCTTTTATATGTATTTATTTATTTATTGAAACATGGTCTCACTTTGTAGTGAGCATGGCTCAGGCTGGCCATGAGCACATTTTGTAGCTCAGGCGAGCTTCAAACTCACAGCAATCCTCCTGCCTCTGTCTCTTGAGTGCTGGGATTACACATAAAACACTACCATGCTCAGCATTGTGGTATGTGTTACTGATTGCTGGTGGGCATTAGCCCCCACATCCAATATTGTTGTATGTGGTTACTAGGGATTGAACTTGGGACCTTGAGCTTGCAAGGCAGACATCAGAAGCACTGAGCTAAATCCTTGGCCCAAAAAGAACTATTTCTTAAAAATAGCAAGAGACCAAAAAACATTAATCCAACAATTGCCAGATGATGCAAAGAGAAATAATATAAGATTGATTGGAGTCAATGAAAATGTAGGAAACAGCACATATGATCAGAAAAAGCTGTTCAAAGAAATAATGGCATAAAACTTCCAAAATATGATAAAAGATATTTGATATGCAAATAAAGGAGAGAGAAAGAATGCCAAATACCCATGATCAAAATAAATCCATACAAAGTCACATAGTAATCATGATACCAGAAACTCAACAAAAGAATAGAATATTAAAAGGTGTTAGAGTAGGCCAGGGATTTAGCTCAGTGGTTCCGGCGCCTGTCTTGCAAGCTCAAGGACCTTGGTTTGATTCCCCGGTAACCACATACAATACTGGGCATGGAGACTCATGCCTAGCAGCAGTCAATACCACATACCACAGTGCCAAGCGTGGTGGCTCAGACCTGTAATCCCAGCACTTGGGAGGCAGAGGCAGGAAGATGGCTGTGATGTGAGCTTGAGGCTGAGCTCAGGGCCAGCCTGAATTACAAAGTGAGACCATGTCTCAAACAAACAAACAAACAAACAAAAAAAAAAAACCCAAAACCAAAAAGCAAACAAACAAACAAAAAGGTGTTAGAGTAAAGAAACAAATCTCCTTCATCGAAACCTAGGATTAGAGATTCCATTTCACTTTGCTATTTACCTGCCAGGTATACACATGAAATAAGTAAAATAATCATATTACAGAGGTATATGTGCACATATGCTTATAGCAGCTCAGTTTGTAGTAGTTAAATTTCAGAAACAACCCGAATGCCAATAGGAGACTAGATAAAGAAAATGTGGTGTTTAAAAAAATAAAATGGAGTATTACCCGCCAAATAATGATAAATTCTAGTCGTGGATACTCAAATGGATGTACCTTGAGGACATAGTAACAAGTGAAATAAATAAGATATAGATGTGTAAATAGCATGTCATTTCTTTGGTACGAGAAACTGAAGGTGAAATTAATTCCAAAATGTATAATAGCTATTGTGAAATAGGAAGAAAATGTTCAAAGGTAAAAGGGAAAGGGGAGGGTAGGGAAAAGTAAAGAAGAAAAAGAAAAAAAAAATGATGGAATAAAGAAAATAAAGCTTGTGTATACAGGAGGGGTGACAGGTTTCAGAAAAGTCAGAGGAATGAGAAAAATTTTGAATCAAACTGTGTCATGTACATGTACAAATTCTCAATGTTGAATACTATTGTAATGTAGGTATAAAATGTACAAATAAAGTCAGTTTAAAAAAAGAAACAAGTCTCCTATAAGGTAAGCCCATCAGAATCACAGCAGAATTCTCAACACAAAACCTCAAGGCAAGGAAAGCATGGAGTGAAATATTTCAAGCCCTAAAAGAAAACAACCTTCAACTCTGATTTAGGCATTAGACAAAACTGTATTTCAAAGTCAGTGGAGAAATGAAATACTTTCATGACAAAAGACAAATGAAGAAATTCACAACCAATAGACCAGCTCTACAAAGTGTTATGAAGGGCATTTTAGAAAGAGATAATGAAAATTACCATCCTCAAAACACCAATGGCAGGAAGCTAACAGGCAAGGCAAGCAATTAAATAGAGAGGAAAGACAGAGACACAAGAGCAGGAAAAAATATGACAAAGATAACCAAGCACACATCAGGTGTAAGCATGAATGAAATTGGTCAAATAACAGACTCATTGAGAGAGAAATTAGGTAAACAACACCTTTAGCAATAGCATCCAAAAAATAAAATGCCTTGAAATTAATGTAATGAAAGTAAAAGTTCTCTACATTGAAAACTGTAGTAGTTTGAAAAATGAAATTCAAAAATATATCAGAAAATGGCAAAATATTCCTTATTCTTGCTTAGGAAGAATCAATGTAAAGAAAATAGCTATATTTCCAAAATTTTTACACCAATTTATGGTAATCCTAATCAAAATACCATTAGCATGCATCATAGAATTAGAGAAAATAATCCTAAAATTCATTTGCTACCAGGAGAGACCTCGAACAGCAAACACAATTCTGGGAAACAAAAGCAAGGCAGGGAAAACACAATCTCTGACTTGAAATTATACTACAAAGCTACCCTGAGGAAAACACCATGATACTGGGAAATACATTTGATCAATGGAATAGGCTAGAAGATGCAGGAACAACCCAAATACACTCAGCCACCTTATCTTTGACAAAAGGGCCAAACACCTTCACTGGGTATGTCAGAAACAGGAAAGAAGCACTTTACTAGATCTTCTGCAGTCAAGTCCTAGTCTCTTTAAGCCATATCAGCACAAGATAAATTAGTTAATATAGAGACAGAAAAAGTAGAAAAATGAGACTTACCCAAAGCTTAGTCAGTGCTGTTCTGGGTAGCAGAGATGTAAGAGCCAAGCTTGCACTTCACTTGGTACACTGTGAATAACAAATGTGTCAAGCCACTCAGAGGGCAGTGGGTTCAGTACATAAAGAATAAGATATTTAATGGGTCACTCAGAGGGCAGTGCTGTGGTAGATCCTAGAACAATGGAGGACTTATGTTGATTAGGAATTTGTCCATTCCTAGGTTGTGTTCATTTGGTGCAATCCTGTCCTGAAGCATCACAGCATCACTGGGCCACTGAGGTCTTAGCTGTGATTAGAGGTGAAAACAGAATTATGTCTGCACATGTGATAGCCAGCTTATGGGCTGGAAGGCTAGGCTTAAGTCACCATTTAAGTGTGAAATGATTTTTCCCCAAAATTATGTAGAATTGCTCCCAATAGGATAAATGATAGCCTCTTCAAGAAGTGATGGTAGAAAAATTGGCTTTTCACATGCTGAAAAATAAAATTAGAGCATGTCTCTTATTATGCACTACGCTAAAATCAAAATGGGCCAAAGTCAAAACAATAAAGCAGAAACATTAAATTTATTGTAAAAGAAAAGAGGCAAAACTCTTCAGGCCACAAGTGCAGGCAGAAACTTCACGAAAAGAACTCTGATGGCTCAGGAAACAATACAAAGAATCAACACCTGGGATCTCATTGTACTAAAAAGCTTTTATTCAAAGCAAAGATAATGACCAACAAAGTAAAGAGACAAGCCACAGGGCAGGAAAGAAATTGTCTCTCAGAAAGAGAACTAATATCTACAACATATAAAGAATTTTAAAAAATCAAACCCATCAAATTTAAAGACCCAATCCAAAAAATGGGCATCTGAGATGAATATTTATTTCTGAGATGAAGAAGCAGCACATAAATATATGAAAAAATGTTCAGCGTTACTGGTCATTCAAGTTATGCAAGTTAGAAAAATGCTGAGATACTTTCTTATTCTATAAAGAAGGTCTAATATCAAGCAATCAACTAACAACAAATGAGGAAGGGACTGTGAGGAGAAAGGAACCCTTCTTCATTATTGGTGAGAATGTGGACTGGTGCAACCACTGTGGAAATCAGTGTGGAGATTCTTTAAAAAACTATGATTAAAGGTCCCATTTGGCCCTGTTATTCTTCTTCTGGGTATCTTCCTGAGGGAGTTAAAACATCATACAAGAGCAGTACATGTATATTCCCATTTATAGTGACACAACTTGCAATAGCTAAATCTCAAAAACAAATAAAATGCCCATCAGTCGATGAATGGACAAAAAAAATGTGATTTTTATTTACAGTGGAGTACTAATCAGCCATAAAGAAGTATAAACTTGAGACATTCATAGCTAAATCAATATGCCTTGAAGCTATACCTTTAAATTAAATAAATTAGACACACATGTGTAAATATTTCACTGTATTACTGATGCAAGAAACTGGAAGTATAAATCAGAACCAAAATGTAAAATCGAAAATGTGAAGTGGGAAAAATATTTGAAAAGGAAAAGAGAATTAGGTAGGAGGAGATAAAGAAGGAAAACAGAAAAGAAGGAGCAAATAAACACAGAGCTTTTGTAAATAGGCAGGCAAAAATTCTACCACCGACCCAATAATGATTAAGATACTTTTGTAAATATAGATGAGAAGAGGGTTTGAATGGAGGAGAGGTGAATAGGATAAAAGTACAAACAAAGGCAAAATAAATGAATTATAAGTGGAAATAAAGTGATAGATCTTACACAAATGTGATAGGGAGTGTGGGGATGTACTACAAAAAGATATAAGATATATCATGTACAAGTATCAACTACAGGCAGTGAATATAATTGTGTGCTGCAAGCATGAGCTAAAATGATAATGATGTGATCAAGATGAAGAAAAAATGGAGAAAATGGAGGAGAAGTAGAATAAAGGAATCAAGGAATGTTAATTATATTTATATACTACCCCAGTTTAATTCAAATATACAGAGCAAATGTGTTCTAATAAAAAACTTGTAGACTGTAGAGCAAAAGATTCAAGTGTGAAGTTCACTCTAGCACTTATTAGCTCTTGTCAGTCAACTTACACATAGTCTCAGATCTGTTTCCTTACCTGCAAAATGAAGATGAAAATGTTATTACCTACAATTTAGGATTATTCTGTAAATTAATGAATTAATATGTGCCAAATAAAATAGTGATACATATGAGTTATATATAAATGGCAGCTGTTGTTGGCTACTAATATATATATATATATATGTGTATATATATATATATATATGTGTGTGTATATATATATATATATATATATATATATATATATATATATACCCCATTATATACCATAATACCACTAATGTCACATCGCTCTGATAGGTATTGAATACTAAAATGGAGAAAATGAGAATTTTTTAGTGAACAAGTGGCCATATAAGGAAGGAGTGAAAGAAATAGGCATTTCTTGGGCTGGGGATTTAGCTCAGTGGTTCCAGTGACTGCCTTGCAAGTGCAATGTTCAGAGTCTAATCCCAGGAACCACCAAAAAACAAAGAAAAAATATTTATTTTTAAAATTTGGAACAGTATTATGAGTAGATCAGAGCCAGTAATGCATAGGTCCAGTGAAGGGATAAATCCTTCAATACAGGTAGCAGGAGGAAATAAAGATAGCTCTAAAAGTTAGGCTTTGGTAGGTTCTAAAGAGTGCGGGTAGCCAAGAGGAACTATGAAACAATTAAGTTCTGAGAACTAAAATAAATGTTAGTATCTTTAAGGTGTTTCTCAGACAGAACTAAAGATAGCTAATATGAAAAGTTTGTTATTTAGTCTTTGGCATGTTGAATATTATTCTGTTAGGATGATATTTTTACTTGGAAATACTCTGTAAAATTATTGCTTGATAAAATTAGACCTCTGTGAGAGTCATTGTTTCAATTTGATTTTAGGGTGTCGACCTTCTTGAAAACATATGAATCAGTTAAAGAATGACTTATGCAATATAAAAATAGATATTATCTTTCAAATGAAACTATGCACTAGTCACAGGATTTTATAACGTTAGATACTCAGTACATCAGCTTTTCCACAATTAGAAAAGGAGCGTCAAGATTATTCTCAGAATGATACAATTATAAATGTAGATGTTGTTAAATTGCTGCTGTATTTTTATTCACTTTCTATAGCAAAAACCAATTTTAAAAAATTCTGAAATGTTTTTTTCTCTGTTAGGAAAACCCCTCTTGCAATATAGTCTCCAATTACTGTTTTGGCCAGGGAATCTTTACTAAAATCTCTTCTAAAAGCAAAAACATTGATATATTTTCAACAAGGCTACTGCAGTGCATCTGATGTGCCAGTTAGCTTTTCATTGCCGTGGCAAAATACTTAAGAAAAGAAACTTAAGTGAGGAAAGCTTTGTTTTGACTCACAGTTTCAGAAGTTACAGTTCATAAGCAAGGACTCAGTGTTTCTTGCCCATGAACATGCCGTATATCATGGCAGGAGGGCATGGTGGGGTAAAGCTGATCACCTCACAACAGCATGGTAGTGGAGACTGTGGCAAACTCAGAGAGCAGGGAGCCAGGGACAAGATACAGTCCATAAGGTCATGTTGCCTTGAACTATTCCCTTCAAGTAGGCTCTGCCTCCCTGTTTTCACTAGGCTCTGCCTCCCTGTTTTCATTAACTTTCTAATGTCACCAAAGTATGTTTGCATCAATGGATAATCCTATCAGTAAAGCTATCCAAAAGGCCCACCTCTATCTTTGATGTTTTGTGGACTGACCCTTCAACATATGTGTGTGTTGGAGGAAATTTTAGATCTAAGTCCTATGAGCAAGTATCTAATAGTCTGTGATTTACACCGTGGGCTTTTCAGTTTCGTTCTAGGACAATTTTAAAAACAGTTCATTTGGATAATTACAAAAGGTGATTTTTTCTCTATTTATAAAATCTAACCATTGGACTAAATGATCATATATAACAAATCTGTTTATATAACATTATTATGCTATGAAGCTCTAAATGCTTCAAGATATTGTGGAGGCAAATAAAAACACATATCAAATATAAAATTAATATCATATATTGTTATATCAGTTAAAAGAAAATCAAACTGGCTATTAATATTTGCTAAAAATGTGTCACTTTTTATAATTACACATTCATGGATTTTCAACTTTTACTCTGAGTTTTATATAATTTGTCACTAATTCCTCTCTCTGTCATACAAAATGGTTTATACTAGAATTATTTTCATTTTTCTTACAGCCACTGTAATGGAAACAAATTAATATACATTATGTCACTTTGTATTCTGATTACAAATTATTTCCCTGAAAATAGAATTACTTTTTCTTTTTAATTGTTGTAATGTTTATTACTAGAAAGAAATGTAAAAGTTATAATGTCCAGTGCATTCTATGAAAGACTGTAAAGATTTAATACACTCATAAACATAGACTTTAACCTTTTCAATATTCTGCATTTTGATTGGTTGCCTTTCCTGGTTTATCTCTACAGGTTACCGAAACTGTAAACAGGATGAATAGAGATGGATATTGAATCACATTACACAAAGCTTGAAAAGGTCAGATTTAGTTGCTTTTTCTCTAACCTAGAATATATAACATTTCAGAATTTTAGCAAAGCCTTCTTGAATTTAATTTGGAAACAGATACATAAATATGCCATATGAATCTTTTTCCCTAAGTAACAGTGAACACAGAAGACCGACTTAACCTTCCTTTGTAAGATTTTCTACATTACTGTGCTGCAGGTGCTTCTGACTTTTTTAAAATGAGAATGAGATATATTAGTATTTATAAATGTTAAGACACAGATATTAAGGCTTTAAGTTGGAAAATCTATGGACACATCTATATACAAGCAATTCTGAGCTGTTGTGTGTATGAATAAACTGTTGTGTTCAACATGCTGTGAAGTATGTCAGAAAGAATGTGTATTATGGCTGTTCCAATACCAAGGTTTAAGTCTTATGTACTTGCTTTGTAAAAAGAAATCAGAACAGATTCCAGATTATCTGGATATATTAGATATTCCTCTAAAGTTCCTTCATTATAGTTAATGTCTTGGGAATTGCACATAATGATTGGAAGACCATCAGTGTGCAGCTCATATAAATGTCACCGGTCATATGTGTTGCAGTGGGGAAAAAGATGTTGTAAGACACTGAAGTAGCCAATGCTGAAAAGAAACTCCCTCTCAATTTTAAATAAACAATTTTAACAATGTTTTAATATTTGATATAATATAGAATGTAGAAAAGGGGAATAAATAAGCATAAAATGAAAGTTAATATCATATGGGCATTTCCTATAACTCAAATATCAAGCTAAAAAACCTGTATGAACTGTACTTGCAATTTTTTTTTTGAGACACAGTCCTACTTTTTAGTTCAGGCTGGCCTTGAGCTCAGCCTCAAACTCACAGCAATCCTCCTGCCTCTGCCTCCAGAGTGCTGGGATTACAGGCATGAGCCACCATGCCTGGCACTGTGGTATGTGGTGCTGATTGCTGGTGGGTGGGAGTCACCAGGCCTGGCATTGTTGTATGTGGTTACCGAGGATCAAGCCTGGGACCTTGTGCTTGAAAGATAGGCATTAGAACCACTGAGCTAAATCTCCAGCCCTGTACTTCAAATTTTCATAATAATCCTACTTGATAAGCATGACAACAAAAGAAGAAGGAAGTATGCTCCATCTTTCCCATTATCTCTGAATATAAATCTCCAATCTTCTTCAGCTCTCCAGCATTGAATCACAATGCAACTCTAAACTGTACTTCTAGGCTTTCCACCATGGACTGATGTTACATATTTGGTCCTTCTTGTTCTGTTCCATCCACCTTCTTGACCTAAGGAGCTCCTGTATTCTACCCTTCTGCAATTTGCCAATAGCACTCATTTGCCTCTGTTCCCACAGATGACCACCATAGATGATTCCACTTCTCATTCTACAAATCCACTTAATAAATCCCATTAACTAATGTATATTCTATTGATTCTATTCCTCTATTATTCCACTAAGAGAGTAAGCACAATTATTATTTCCATTTTACAGGTGAGTAAACTGAGACACAGATAATAAAAGACTTCCTCAATATTTCATAGCTAGTTAAAAGGCAGACCTAGAATTAAGATCCAAGAAAATCCCCTAGAGTACAAAATATAGAAATGAAAGGCAATACTTATTTTAAAAATCCAGTATATAATAGGTGCTTAATAAATATTTATTGAATCTGAAGATGGTTCTAAAAATTTGTGCAAAAATGAGCACAAGATGTGTCAGGTACACCTACAAATTCTCAATGTTAATTTTGATCATATTGTATACATAAAATGTATCAATAAAATCAATTTAAAAAATAAAATCTGTAAAAACTATGTCACCTGTGTGTCACTTCTCATTTACCCATTTAATTGGGTTGCTATTTCCCTAAGTTGGAGTTGGACCTAAATTGCAAACAGTCATCTAAAAAAAAAAAAAGGAAACTGCAAATCAATTAGAAATCCTTCCCAGTGGATAGGTAGGGTTTCTAGTTTCTAAATATCAGATTGGAAGTCAATAAGTTTCAAATAAGAGTTTATTATTAGTTCAAAGGGAACTCAGAAGAAGCTAGTCTGATGCACACAATGCTTTTCTTTACACATCAACAGAAATGTGGGGAAAAATATGTACAACGACTTATAGAATTTTAGAATCATGGAAATCATTGAATTATAGGAAAATAATTCAAGTCAGAGTTTTCTAAATGTTAAAATGGTGCCTTGACATTTTGGGTACTGTGAACTGAACTCGGGGCCTTTGCACTGACTTGAGTTTACGACATTTTTTATTGATGTATTTTTATTTTGAGAAAGAATCTTGCTAACTGTCCCAGGCTGACCTCAAACTTGTGAACTTTATGCCTCAGTCTCCAGAGCTGCTGGGATTACAGGTGTGCTCTAACAGTCTTGCTTATTTTAAATTAAAATTGTCTAGAGCTAATAGATGTTCATAGTCTTAATAAATTATGCATAAATACCTGTGAACTTTTTACCCTGTTTCCCCAATAATGACATCTTTCAAAACTATAGTATTATATTGCAACCACAATATTAACATAAATTCATCTGGGTCGACTTTTGACAAACCCAAAAGACATTTGCTCATTCAATTAGGATCGAATTGGGGCATTGTTGGCAGTTGTACTGATGTAACTTTACCCCACTTCATCCTTGTTCTTGGCCGAGCATGACTGACAACAGCAGTTAAGTCTGCCCTGGAAAGCTTAGCTAGAAATCAGCACAGTCGTGGGATTGTCTCCTGTGTTTTTATCTCTTTCCACTAAGATACGGATGTTTTGCATTTGTTACTCTGAACTAAGTAAATGAAGGCCATTTGTGAATGATTTTCTTTTTCCTCTGATAATTTATCAGTGTTAGGGAACATATTTCACACTGAGTCTATTTTCACTCAGTGTAACTGGAATTTTGAAACAGTGCTGCAAGCTTTGCTTTGTTCAAAACATTTTTTAAATGCTTTTAAAAGAGAGAAAAAAGCACAATGCACTCCCTGTTTAGTGACATATGGTTTTTTAAAAAAGGTTACTTGAAGCTCTGAAAATCATTCTACAACATCAGCTAAATAGTCACACTTTAAACACCAAGCCGTTTCCCACAGGTTGCTGAATTTGTATACATAAATGTATATGGTGCTTCCCAACAGAAAGTCATGACTGAAAATATCAATGAGGCCAGCTTTTAGGTAGGAATAATTCAGTTCCTAAAAGCTCTTACAGCTACTACTAAAATTTTTCCCTTGTTTTAAAATCCATAAGTTTTCCAGTGGGAATTTCTGATCTGAAAATGTATTATTCTTCATTGTCTTTTCCTAGTGGGTTTTTTTTTTTTAACCACATCATGTCTTGTTCAGTGAAATCCATAGTGGAGGTGGAAAAAAAAATCACACAGCATCTCTTTGAAATTGAATTCTCAGCACCTACTGGTGAGGCCCTCTTTCTTCCTTACCTCAAACATAAGTTACTAGATGCAGAAATGTAAGACAGAATATTGCAGTTACAGGAAAGAAGGTGAAAATACATGGAGAAAAATAGATCACATTGCTCAGGTTATCTTTCATTTATCCTTGGTTTTCCAAGTGTAGAGGAAATGAATGAGAAGTACTTTTTAGAAGATTGAACTATGTTTCTCCATCTCATCTCTTTTTCAAAAAATTATACATCCCACAAAAGAATTCCAGGTATTCAGATCTAAGTTCAATGATAGAACCTTGCAAATAAAGATTTACTATCTGACATATGAGTCAACTAACAATTGAATACACCCTCAGAGTGTAGCATAACATTATTAAAATAGCACAGACTAATGTAATGCTTGAGTATGGATGTGTATTACAAAAAAGTGACCCTAAAATATAGAACAATGGCACCTACACTGACCATAGCACTAACTTAATGAACAGTGGAATTTCTGTCTCACTCTGGTCTTTCAGCAGGGACTGTGAGTCTTCTGAAGCACTGTTCTTCCCTTTTTCCTTAGCATTCACACTCTACCTCAGTGATGTCCTATGCAATTTACAAATGTCTGTGAAATTGAATGTCATCACCATTTTTATTCTACAAACCTGTATATAAAATATGAGAATATTTGTTCTGGAAAAACTGCTGAGTTTTGAAAGACATATGTTTGTTTATGAAAAGAGCAGAGATTACCTTCAAGCTGTTATTTATGTTGCACTGTTGTTGTCATTTCTTAATTTGACACTGAGCTTTGAGCAGGTGCTGCATAATTCTAAGAGCCACAGGCACGGAACAAGGTCAGGGATGGTTCAAAGAATTTTAAGCAACAAAATTTTCCAGTAAATACACAGAGGTATTGCAAGTAAGTTGAATTTTGGTGTTTTTTTTTTTTTTCAGAAACAACAGCAAAACAATTGCTTGCATACTATCAGGCGGGAATGAAAATTCTATATGTACTCCCTTCACTGAAGAGGAGCTGCTGTGTGTATTATTTATTTATTGGCCAAAAGGGCTAAAAATGAGCAGAAAGTAAATTAACCTCCACTAAACAATTAAAGATAGCCCCTGAGAGTTGCCTTTTACCTTAAGTCATTGAAAACATATCAACACCTGCCCCACAAGTAACTATCTGAACATTTTGGTCAGTTTTACAAAATACAGACTGAAATGTGTATGATGAAGTGTTTAATAGCATTGTGACTATTAATTTTAGGCAGTTCCAAAGATTAATTCTAACACAATTAGACCATGATGTGAAGATCCTAAATATATATATACATATATATTGATATATGTGTGTGCATGTGTGTAATAAGCAGCAACTACAGGTTAATTTTTAAATTGGTGATTTTCCCATAAAAACACATTGGTAGAAATACCTGTAATTATTTTTCCTTAATATATACATATCTCAAGTGTGCCATTAGTTCTGAAATTTGCTAGTCTTTCAGTTACCAAAAGATGTGTTATTTTTACAAAAGGCCAAAAGATAAAGTTAACATATTATAATTAATATATGTGAATTAATTATATTTCCTCTTCTTTGCCTGAATAACACAAGTTTAAAGTGTGGGCTTTGATTCCTTTGAGATGTGAGACTGTGTGCACTTTCGTACTCTTACATAGTAATGAATGAAACTCATAGCACATAGTGCTTTTCAACTGTGCACAGAACCCTTATTAATATTAATGAGTTTTTTGCCCAGATTGAGTGTGGTCATTTTGTGTGGGTTGAACTGGTATTTTTTGTGATTTGCATATTGACTGTACAGAATATAGTATATACATTATTTCCAAAGTACTTAGGGATCCCTATAGAAGAAAGGTAATACATAAATCAAAGAGTATTCTTGTCTTTACTTTGAATTCTTCATTATGTGAATTATCAAAATCATGCACAAACACAGTAGTATAACATGCAAATCTGATGAAAGGAGAAAGTTCATAAAAGTTAAGAATTTCAAGTCAGCAATTTAAAAAATATTCACTTTTCAAGTTAATCGAAATAAAATTCAGAAATAAAATTAGTTAACTTCTAATTCAACAGAAGACTGTAAGCAAGAACAAGCACAGGCAGAGAACTAAGGGCTATTAAAGGATCACTGTACAGGACTTGATCTTATCCAAAGTCCCCTGTAGGTGAGATCCTCTAGCTCTCAGGACTGGGTGCCAGCTCCTTCTGCTATAATCTCTCGCAAACCAACTTCTATAGACCTGGCCTGAGAAGCCTGGTGGGAATCATTGAAAGGGCCAGGACTGACACTATATGGACCATGGTGCTGAGAGAACTCTGAAGGAGATGAAGGTGTTACTTTAAAAATTACCTTTTGGTTCTTTTATTTTAATTTATTTTTATTGATGTCATTTTGTTATAAAATCTAGAGGAAATTAGATTTTTTACTCTGAGAAAATAAAATGGAAAATGAAAATATGTTCATTGAGAATTTCAACCATTCAATTTAATCAAAGGTTCAGAGTTAAGGCTTTTAGATTAAATACATTCAGCTCTGTTCAGTATGATAATATACAACTGTAAAGAATGACTTCAGCGGGCAGCAAGTTAATCACTATTTCTTCAGAGTGGCTACTGTACACTGTCCTCCACAGCAGCAGTTCCTGATTATGCCAAAATATCACATGAATCTGACTTTTTTAAGTTTACGTTTTTCAGGACATAGACCTATGACCTTGATTTTGACCTTTTCCACATGCATGTCTTCATAGGTCTGGAACAATATATTTTGTAATAAAAACTGATGCTAATGAAAATGCATACAATTCTGTAGGTCGTAATTGAATTGTAAGATATTAGGAAAAATAATATTCCTCTTCACAGTGAGGTCACTGCAGCTTGGACTCACGCACCACTTTAAACCAGATGATCTACAGTCCCTGGTTCACATCCCCTCTGTTTTCTGTGCTTTAACAATAAGCGGTGGTTATTTATTTGCAAGTGATGTGGATATCTGTCTGTGGTTTTCTTTGGTCAAACTGAAGAATAGGAGTAAAAACATATTTCACTGAATATAAATTATGTTGAAATTTTCTCTTTAGCATAGATCTGTGGGAGAAAATATGGACAACTACTTTTCAAAGTTTTTTCAGCAAGTTTTTGCATGTCTGCAAAAGGACAATATTGGCTATTTTCCATTCAGGACAAATATTGAAGTTTATAAGCTATAAAAAAAATAGGAGTCTACAGTATGTGAAACATAAGTAAGGAAGATGAGGAATAATCAATATTAAAAATGAATACATAACCTCTACCTTCCAGTAATATCTGATGTAGACACTGTCTACAAGATATAATTTGTAAGTAGTCATCTCAGTGCTGTGTGTGTGTCCCTTTGTGTATGTGTGTATGCTGAAGTTGAGAGGATTGCACAAACTAGGATTTGGATATTTAATACATAATACAAGAATTAGAAAATAATTTATTATCATTTCCATTGGATATATTTGAATAATATGGATACAACTTAAGCTGTTGGAAACCGGAAAGCTAAAAGATATACTTAAAGCATTTGTAAATGAGATTAACTCATTTTTTCTGCTTTGAGGACAATCGTTTTTTCTTGCTGTCTTGTACGGGGTGAAGAAGAAGAAGAAGATGAAGAAGAAGGAGAAGAAAAGGGCCATATTTATGGCTTTTGTTTGTTTGTTTTACAACTAATGCTGCTGAGTTTCATCTCCCAAGAAATATGTCCTATATCTCCTCAATTAAAGGGTGACACCATCTCCTAAAAAGGCCCTTTTAGTAGTTGAATAAGCCAGTTCACTTGGTAACAAATAGTCTTATAAAGAGAACTCAGTGTTCAAGCAACTGTTAGATAATGTGCAAATGTCAATTTCTGTTCTTACATTTATGAAATTTAGCATAACGACCTAACATATTTTTGTACTAGAATGGAGAAAGATTTAATTTTGTGGGTTCAGTTTACAAGGGTAGCATTTGACATACTTGTATCTGATTCCCTTCTCTGAGGTCACGGAAGTCTATTTGGTTTTTATTTTAATAAAATCCTCTTATTTTGGAAATGTTGCACTAATAGCCCTCTTTAGAACAAATATATTTATTTAATCTTATTGTTTAAAATATTGATTGATTTCAAAAACATTTATTTTGTTTTTCTTAATATTTAAAAAATTAACATCTGTAACTGAGTAAATTGGAGGATTGTTATTTTTCAAATCACTAACTGAAAGCATATATAAATAATATCCTACTCTTATTTTATAGAATGTTTGACTGCATGATATCACAGTGGTTTGTTTTGCACTTATTTTTCCATTTCAGTGACTTTTTGGGAAGTCCTTATATGTCTGAATTTTTAAGTCATAGAAATAATTTTCACAATTCTGAGATGCCATGGGTTTTTTAAAAGATCTGACAGGTGGGAAAATACACTTTTTCTCTTTAGAAAACTACTTTTCAACCTCTAGCCAGTTTCTGTTTTTTCTATTCTCCTTCCCCTCCCTTCTTTTTAAATAAAAATCATAGTGTAGGTTTTACTTAAAACATACTTTACAGCATCAGTAGCAGCCTGACTTGGAATCAAGGGAAATATCTGAATGTTAAATATTTTCAAGGGAGCAGCGTTTTATTTCGTTGTAAACAAATGCAAATCTTATGCTAATTTAGGCAATGGGTCCTACATCCTTTTCTTTCTAAAGATAGGAAACTGATTTCCAGTAATAATATTTTTCTTCTTTCACTGTTGGCAAAATAAAAGGTGCAATTTAGTAACTTACTTAATTCTTATTAGGCATAAGGAGAACCACAAGTATGAAGATAACGGTGTCTGCATATATACATGTACCTGATTTACATATTTTAGTTTATTTACGTATGCACAGCATCTGTGTATTCATTCTTTTTCATATCCTGTACCCCTCAATAACTTATCAATTTTTTATTTCTTTTATTTAGTGATGGGGATAAGATGTTTGTGCCTTCATCCTATTAGATATGATTATTATTGTTCTTTTTAGTAGTATATGTTTATAGTACATAATGATTACATTCATTGTGGAGAGTTGGTAAATGTACTTAACATATCCTAATTCTTTTTACTTCCCCTCCACTGTCTCCTCCCATCTCCATCTTTGGATCCCCCTCCCATGTGTGAAGGATCTATCTCCCTCCATTTTGAACCCATCAATTATTATTTTATGAGAGAGAACTACTGTTGTGAAACCCTGAGAGAAACCAAGGACAAAGCTGCCTCCCCTACAAAGGCTTTAGTTGGGAGCAAGAATAGCAGTAGTCTCAATACAAGCAAGGCCCCAGGCAGAAGCATCAACAATATCTGATAATTAATGAGAATATTATATTCATGACATAGAAATACTGATAAGAATATCATCATAAAATCCAAGTAGACTTTGGACATATTTTAAGAAAAAGAAAAGAAACAAAGGAATCAAGTCTGAAAAACATATACAAAATATTAAAAAAATGTATATATACATATATACACATGTAAAATACTGCCAAATAGTGATGTGTCTATTTATATGATTATATACTGAAATATTTGTTTACTTTTCCACTAAAAAGTTTTAAATTCTCCGTAAGTTGTTTTCTGTGCACAGTAGTAAGAAAAACTGTTATCTTATTTCAGATTTGTAATGAGTAGGTTATTTGGTATGGAACAAAAGAAGCAGCAGACTTATTACTATGGGTTTTGTGGTTGTAGATACATCACTATAAAATCAATAATCTCAGTATTTTGGAAAGCTAAGGTAGGAATCTCAGCTTTGGCAACTTAGGGACTTAGCAAAACCATGTCTTGAAATAGAAAACATACAAAAAGGGTTGGGGATGTAGCTCAATATAAAGGCGCTAGGTTATATCGGTAATAAAAAAAACCATGCAGTATTACTTATGAAAGGAAATAAATTTACAAATATTCACACAGCATGTTGGATATTTCATACACAACATGCATATGTATATAGTGGACCATGAAGTTGTACATTATTAAGCAACTGTAAATGCAAAAGATTACATATGATAATTATTACCTATTAGATTAAGTTTGCTTTGTCCAACAAAAAACACCTACTTCATAGTATGAGTTGAGGAGGTATTTACAGCTGGAAAAATATAGATTAATATCCTGTTTGTTGCTTCATATGTATCCAAGGTCCTAAAAAGGTTAGATAAGGCATGCTTGCATGCTTATACATATCAAGGCTTAAAACTAACTACTTCACATATGGGAAATTATTCCTCAGGTACCAACAGTCTCTCATTTAATAGAGGGTCTTGTGAAATCAAATATTGTAATTCAAATTGTTTGTAGGAGTGGGAAGTAGAGTGTAAGAAATCAAAATTTCCCCCAAATTATTCCACATAATCTTCTTCTTTTGCCCCCAAACTCAAATAGGGAGAGATAGACTTCAGCCTCCTTGGGCCAAACAAAGTTTATTTAGTTAGGTATCTGGGTCCAGAGAAAGACTTAGGAAGGAAAACATGGTTCCATAAAACCATCTTCCAATTGCTCTCTAAGAGAATGGGGGCTCCCCAGAAGGGCACCCCTAGGAGTCGACAGGAGGAAGGATGGGTGCTCTGAGCAAAAAATGGAATCCTCGGAAAGGTCTGAGTCCAGTTGCAGGAGTGGCAGGTGAGAAGAATAGTAGCTGAGAGACGCACTTCCCTTTGAGAGACCTTTAATAGCATTTAATCTCTTGAAATAAAACCAGTTCCTTGTGACCCCCACCCCAACCCCGCCAGTTTCTCGCCACTCAGCGTGTGTGGTTTAAGCGAGAGCTCGGGCGCAAGAACAGCTCTCCTTGTGTGTGCGAGTATATTTCGGAGCTGACCTGAAAGCGCCGAGTATTAGAGGGAGAAAAGCCAAGAATCAAAACAAGACTGAATTTCTAACCAGAAGCAAACCAGAGCCAGGCTCGCCCAGAACATGCCCCTGCTTCAACGCTCCACTTCCCACAGCACACAATAAGGCCAAGAGAAGAAATGAATGTAATTTTTTGGAAAAATGTTTTATTTAAACCTTTTTAATCTTTACAACAATAAAATATTGTGTAAATATAAACCCCTTGACTAAAACTGTTCACATCAAACATTACCGCAAATTGTTTTCTTTTCGACATCCAACTCATCTTTGAAAGAACTTCCTCTTAAACACAATGCAGAATTTATTGAAAATAAATAATCGTTGGCAACGGCAATAGGCAATTTGAATAAAATAGTTGAAAAAGCAACTCTTAATGAAAATAGCGTTTATTATACATCAGTTACTAAATGAATAAACTAAATGATCTTTTTAAATTAATAACTTCAAAAACATTTAATATACAAAACTGTACAATTATAAAGTCGGCTGAAATATTTGGGTTAACTTAGGTTTGACTATAGCACTTAACTGCAAAGAAAAAAACTAGATAAGAAACAAAACAAAACAAAACAAAACAAAAACCCAAAGAGTTTGTGAAATAGGAATTCAACCAGGAAAATTCAATCCCAGAACTAAAATCGAATTACCTGCAGAACGAAGAGGCTTGGAAAAAAGTGTAAAAGGGTCCGGGATGTGAATGAATAAATGCTTTCGACCTGCAGCTGGGGAAACACAGTGTGCTGAACCACAGGCCTGGCAGCCCACGGTACTGTCCGCCTTCCGACAAGGGCCCAAGGCTTTCTGGTCCTTAGGTAGTTTGAAGCTTTGTCTAGTGCTGCTACTCCCAGAGGCCAGTTCGGCGACCAGCCAGGCGCGAGGAGACCCCAGCCAAGTACAGCCGGCCGCAACTGGCTGCGGCGGTCTCGGTCGCCCTTACACGTGTGCTCCCGGGGAGTGAGGTGCACCTGTGAAGCCGGGGTGCGCACAGCTAACAACAAAGCCACAGCAATTGGATATTTTTGGGTTCTCTACATAACCTAGTGGATTTTTTGTAATTTTTTTGTATACAGTAATACGATACGCAGAACTATCTACACACTCGTTTGCACACTCACGTAGGCACGCACTCACAGACACTTACGCACCGAGAGATAAAAACGCTGGAGCCCAGTGCCCCGGGCGCTGGCTGGCTGGATCGAAGTTCGCTTAGGTTTCCGTCAGTTGTACTTGTCACACAGCGGTATATACACTAGAGACCAGGGTACTGGCTGGACTAAATCCCCAAGAACTTTGCGGATCGTTCCTTTCTCGGGCGGCACAGAACCGAGCGCCCGTCCGCTGCTTCCGGACCGGACCGCCCTTCCCTGAGGCGTTCTTACGCGGAGACCCGGCTGGAGACTGGAGGTGAGCTCAGGTTGGAGGCGCTGGCGCCGTCAAGACTCTCGCTTCTCCCGGCCGGCCGCGGTCTCCAGCGAGAGCAGTCCCTGTGAAGACAGTCTTTCGCCAGTGGAGCAGACAGGGTCCCGCAGCCGGGCGATCCGGCTGGGCTGGAGGCCAGCTCGAGATCCACAGGCAGGTATCAGGACCCCAGTGTCGAATCCTTCTGTTCTAGCGGACCACCTCTTTTTGCTAGGGCGCCACTGCGGAAATCCTCGACACCTGGGTCTAAACTGTGGTAGCCTCGGGGGCTCTGCAGTTGGAGGACGGGGCAGAAAGCTCCAAGACGCGGCTCCCACTTCGTGCTACTTTGCAAATCTAATCAGGTTGCCTGTTCTGCCTACCCTGGGCACTCCGCTCCCGGGGTGGGGGTGGGGAAATCACCCAGATTCTCACCAACAACTCTTTCCACTGTATCCTCTCCTCTCCATACAGAGTAGGGAGGGCGGGCGGGCGTTTCTTTCCTTTCCAGCCCTCTCCTATTCTAAGCAATTAAAAAACCATCAGCTCAATGACGGAATAATAATAGCAATAATAATGTGGAGTGGTCGATTAGATACAAATTATCTCACAAATATTGTGTACAGCTTGTAGTAAAACACCGTAGACATTTAGAAACGCTATAGAAGTTCTTAAAAATGCAAAACTATTCTATTGTAAAACAGATTTCACCTGAAATACAGCTGCTATAACCAAGGCGCTGGAAGGTTAATCAGAGGCACACATCTGTCTTCCCACCCCACCCCATGTTACCCCACTCTGCTCTTCCTAGAGAGGAACGACAAAACAAACCTTACTCAGTAAACAATTTGTATCGATCAGCAGAAAGGACTGGAAGAAATCGCCCAAGGGGCGCGGAATATCAGGTTCCCCACCTGGATTGTTTGATTTCCTGCGTATCAGAGTTGAAAAGCCTGCATATGACTGCGTGTGTTTCTTTTATCAACGTGAGTTAGAGCCTTCAGAGAGAGAGAGAGAGAGAGAGAAAGGGAAGGAGAGAAGGCGGGAGGGAGGGAAGTTGGGAGGGAAAGAGAAAGGGAGAGAGAGAGAGAGAGAGGGAACGAGGGGGGGAGGGAGCAGGGGAAAAATAATAATAATTAAGAAGGTTATAATGAGAGGAAGAGAGTGAGGAGAGAAATCCGCTCTGCTCCCAGTGCGGCCGGCCGTCTGCTGGTTTCCTCCAGTCAGAGATCGTGGCACGACGTGTCTGTTTTCACCGTTTGCGAATAAATCTCATGCGGCTGCTGATCCCCGGGTGGAGTCATTCTTTTCTCTTTCTGTCTTCTGTTACAGAACCAGACCCGCACCACTTCCTTCTCCAGCTGAAGGCTGTCTGCCAGCGAGGAGATCTCCTGCGCCGCAGGCTTGGGACACTTGAGGAAATGCGTCTCCAAAACGCCCTTGACACTCACCTCGATGGAGGTTCGCTTCTTGCGCTTGCGGCCCTGGGCGGCGATCTTGTCAATACTTGTCGGGCTCCCCGTGGACGAATCCGCCTCCTCCAGCCACTTGTTCAGCAGCGGCTTGAGCTTACACATGTTCTTGAAGCTCAGCTGCAAGGCCTCGAACCTGCAGATGGTGGTCTGCGAGAACACGTTGCCGTACAGGGTGCCCAGCGCCAGCCCCACGTCAGCCTGCGTAAAACCCAGTTTGATTCTTCTTTGTTTGAATTGTTTGGCGAACTGTTCCAATTCGTCAGAGGTTGGCGTCTCCTCGTCAGAGTGGTCCTGGCAGTGGTGAGAACCCAGTTCGCCGTGGTCCTGGGGCTCCCGGAGGACGGGGTGCAGGCTTTGTGTGGAGGCAGGGGCCGGCGGCGGGGTGAGGCCCCCGTGCTCCAGCATGCCACTCACCGTGAAGCCCGGCTGCGAGTACACGTTGAGGGGCTGGCCGCTGGACGTGATGGACGGGTTTGGAGCGGGGCTGGCCCCCCAGGCGTTCGGGTGGTTGGTGTGCGGTGAGTGATGTGCTACATGTGGTGATCGGTGATGAATGATCGCACCGAGTTGCAGGTCTTCGCGGCCAGGCTTCACGTCTTGCTGGTCCAGAGGGCTGGTGGCAAGTGGGGAAGACCATGGGCCCCCGTCGCTCAGACTGGTCACCCAGTGATGCCCCAAGGGATGCCCGTTGCCGGGAACTCCTTGCAAGTAATCACTTTGCAGAAGTTTCTGAGGATTGCGGAAAGGACTCCCTTGCTGCATGCCCGCGGAGTCCGCATGGACCAGGGAACTGGAACTGAGAATGCTGTAGGGATTCGAGGCAGCTGTGGCCATGGTCTACGAGGATCCCCTACTAGTAATAATGTGGCAAAGGGAGCAGCTTCAGCCTTTGACATCTACAGTGCGGGGGAGCCAAAGCCGCCAGCTCGGGTTACTGGCACCCACCGTGGCCAATTGCAGGGCGGCTCGGCCTGGC
Organism: Petromus typicus; assembly: GCA_004026965.1. Taxonomy (NCBI): domain Eukaryota; kingdom Metazoa; phylum Chordata; class Mammalia; order Rodentia; family Petromuridae; genus Petromus; species Petromus typicus. The sequence continues at coordinate 90,505 of PVIR01002160.1, forward strand.
CAGGCTTGAGCACAGCCAATGGTGTCACGGTAGGCCGAGCTTGCGTTCCAAATTAGGCTGGCGAGGCTCACGAGTTTCTGTGAGACCCAAGCAGGAAGTGAATCACTCTTTAGGCTCTATTGGCTGCCTGGCTCCGAGTGGTGGCGGCTCTTTCGCTTAACCCTTTCTCGGATCCCCCTGACAGGCGGGCGGGTGTTTGTGGCGCAAGGGAAAGAATGAGAGGGATGGATTTGGACGGAGCAGGGCGTACGGTGACAAACTGGCATGTTTTTAAAACTAGTTTTGGTTTTGTTTAGTTTCACTTCGAGAGAAAAAAAGGCAAAGTAAAACAAGTTTAAATGTCCTCTTGATCTTAGTATATAAAGATTTTTTTCGACTCAGTGTTCTGGCTCAGTGTGTGTCAGGAAATGCAAAACAGCCATTACAAACTTCGGGCAAGGAATTATATTTTATAAGAATTTAAATCAATGAGTTCATTATTCCAATACTATTTCCGTGTATTTTACTTCTTAGCATTGATAATAAACTAGACCCTAAGATCCCAAAGAAGCGATGCCCTGTGTCTTCTGAAAAAGAAAAACAACAGCAAAAAAAGAGATTTACACATGAACAATTAAAAGATTCTCAGAAATTAAAATTTAATATGGTAGTTTCGAAATTCAGTTATATCGAAGTTTGCTGCTCAATTCAGGTAGTCCCCTGAGAGTTTTGCTTCATCATTGCTTCGTACCAGTTCCAGGAGAGGTTCCCCAACTTGCATGAAAGGCACTGTTGGTTGCTGAAGACAGCACCCCTCACTCACACTCACACCACTCCCCAAAGCCACGCACGAAAATATTCAGGGCTCCTTGCCGCATGGAATCCCCCTGGAAAATTGTTTAAAATATTCACTCACCTCACCCCTGCCACTATGGAAAAACTGGGAATTATTTACTGCACCCAAGAATTTCAGAAAGAGACTCCAGACCGTTTTGGATCAAGTAGCTTGCTCCTTCCTCCCTATGAAGCTTTTAAAATCAAGACCACATTTACACCTTAGTTAGAAGAAAAGAGAAGGAAGACTTGTTAGAGAAAGACAAGACCCTGTACTCCAAAGCCCCATACAAAGACTTCCCCCAGAAGCTGAGTTTGGGGAAATGCAAAGATTTTATTTTATTGTTTTCTTGCAACAGAAATGCAGCACACTGATACCAAACACAAAATCTGAAGTTTAGAACAAATGACTTTTCATTATATAATTTTGGATGTAACCTTGCTACATAACTATATCTGCATTCACAGAAGACGGCATTGGAGTTCTCTTATTGGTTTGAAATTCCATTAAATATATTGCAAGAGCTCCTAGGTTAAGCTTGATTTAAATTTGCATACATTTTCATATATTTAGCAGAAATAAAAGAAGGCTTGCAGCCACCAGAAAGTCATTAAGGCATTAGTTTCTCTAAGAAGACTGATCTGAAGGAAATACAAGAAAAAGGAAAAAAAAAAAACAAAAACCAAGGTGAGCTTATTCTGCCATTCCTTTATATAACTGAAGAAAATCTATTTCCTATGGATTTACTGATTTCATATGAAAGCACAGGAACTGATATTGGTAACCAAAAATGTACTTATTAGGCAAGTAAACCTGGTAGGTTGTTGAGATCTATTTATCTCTTTTGCTCTTAAAAAGGGATAAACACTCAGTAATTATTGGCGGACAGGATCATTTGACGTCTTCTAGCTAGCCTCTCCCTGCTCCCTCCCTGCAAGTGCAGCTTCATTTGTGGAAGTCTTATCTTAAGGGCATGTATACTTTTAAGCCAAAATAGATCTCCCCTTCTTCTCTTCTCTTCTCTTCTCTTCTCTTCTCTTCTCTTCTCTTCTCTTCTCTTCTCTTCTCTCCTCTTCTTTTTCTCTTCCTGCCTCCCTCCTCTCTTGTGCACCTACACTCTTCAACTCTGTCCCCTTGTCTCCATCTCTTCTTTTTCTGTAATGGAACTTTATTTCTCACCACCAAATATGTGCATCTTCCTTTGCAACAATGCAGTCTCATTTACGCCTGAACTTCTATTTCCCAAAGCAATAACAATTTCTTAAAATCAAACAAAAGTAAAAGTAAAAGTTTTAGGTTCTGTGTTAGGCCGCCTGTTCCAAGATCCATTTGTCAGCCTGTGTACAGTCAGCTTAGAGGTCAGGAGAAAATACATTATAGAAAATTTTTATGCAAAAAGAAATGATTATGATCACATTTTGCAGCTGTGTTTGGGTGAACGAGTTGCTAATCTTAGCGTGGCCATTCAGGAGTAAAAACAATTATCAAATGATAGGCTTTTGCTTGAAAAAAGGGAATCCTTTACCAATTCAGTCTTGTTTGAGATTTTACAATCAACCTTTCTTTTATCCATGGACTCTGTTTCGGGTACCGGGTTTCGCCAGCCAAGTAAAAGTGTTTCAAACCATTTGCCAGGAAGCTGGGGGGAGGGGGAGTCCTAAGGAGGGGCATTTAAGCCCAGGGTTATGTTTTTTTCTCAACCATTTATTTTTGTAGTCTTTAAGAACAGCTACTTTCAGAGCAGAAACCTGGAGCAGAAACACTTGTCATCCTCTATTTTTCCTTCCCTCTCTTCCCCCTCCTCTCCTCTTTTACGGTTTCTTCTCCTCTCCTTTCTTTGTCCTTCTCCTCCTTTTCCTGCTGTTCTTCCTCCTCCTCGTTTGCCTCCTCTTCCTATTCCTTTTTTCCTCTCTTATTTAAAGTGTTGTTTCCCATGAATATAGATGTTGTTTATTGAATTTATTCACAGTCACATCTTGTAGTGGCTGCGACAAAATCCTCTCTTCGTGTAAGGTGCTTTTTAAAAGAAACTATCTGCATGTAGTCAAATCTTTCTGTTCTAACTAATCTACTGGAGAGGTTTCCTTCACCCTGTCCTGTCAGTCTAACTTCCCAAGTGTAACAGATGCCGCTCAAGCGTTCCTTTCTGCAGCTTCTCTTTATTCAGCTTTGCATATTTCTCCCCATGATCTGGGTTTCCATAGAGAGAGGAATAAAAGGGGGGACCATGGTCACAAATCCCTTGCCCCATGCAAAATAAAAGAGCCTCATTCAATAGACGACCCCGTCTGGACATGGGAGAAAAATAAGTCCGTGAGAAGCTACTGTTGCAAAGAGCTGGTAACTCACTTACCATACACTGCATTTTGCCTTAAACTCTAATCACTGGTAAACCTGCTCTCTAGGGCAGCTGTGCTAAATCGTACCTTGGTTTGTACTTCATGCAGACCTTGAAGTCCTCTTAGGCTCCTCAGATTCCCTGTACCTCTTCTTGAACTATATTTTGAATAATATCACAATAGCTATAGAACCTATCCAGCTTTCACAGCTACAAGTCGCCATTGAGAGGAGCCTGGCTTTGAGTGGATGAACTTTAATTGTAGCGAATTCACCACCTGTCTCGAGTAAGGCAGCTCAGGTTTAAATTCTGGGACCAGGCAAGTACTTGGTATCATCTTCATTCCTTGCTGAGTTACCTTCAAACTCCACTTTGCTATTCTCCTGTTCTAAGAACACAATACATATTTTTCCCAAAAGAAATTCAAACTGTATGGATTTGTTTTTGGTGTCATTTATTTGTAAATTCAAGGTTCCTAGTGGCTGTCTTTTCTCATAAGACTTAAGCATGGGGAGAAATGAGAATCAAGATATGTCATGTACAGGTACAAGTACTCAATGATGAACAAGATCACAATGCATACCTAAAATATACCAATCAACTCAAAAAAGAAAGAAAAGTAAAATGTTAAGATCTGAGCATCTTTGCTGAGAACTATGTCCCTCCTTCTCTTAGCAAGCAAGGAAAGACTCACAAAAAATTAAGCAGCTTAATGTAGTTGAAGTCTCGCTCTTGGGGGAGCATGCTAACATGGCCTCAGCTGTACAGGCTGCATCCAGTCTCATTGGAAAAGTGCCCTATTCTTGTGGATTAGGAATCTTGCAGATTTCATATTTGAGTGTAGTTCAGGAAGCACTCTCATTATGTGTACAAATTGGGGGGGCTGGTAAGCAGATGGGTTGGGGGTTGGGAAAGAAATCATCAAAAGGGCTAGATTTGATGTGGTACATAAGCATGACTTGGAGACTGAAAACTCCACTTTCTCTTTAGAAACAGGATTAGATTGGCTTAGGGAGAGAAATGCATATTTTCTTTTAAAAACCTGGAGCTCATAAGGAAAGGAAAACAACTGAGTAGTTTTCTCAAATCTACAGAGAAAGAATCATTTTTTACTGGTATTTTTATGTTGAACTCATGAGACATTCTTGGTGAGAAATACAGCTGTCTTCAGAACTCCAGGCCACTTCTCCTATAGTTCTCTCCTTTCTTTTCTTTCTTCTTTTTTTTCCTTGTCTGTTTTGCAAATTGTATAGAGAGGAAATAAGAGAGCTCCAAGTAGTCCAAGGGAGAAATGTAAAAACTGAATTTCGAATTTCGATGGCATTAGTAAGTTCTTGCCAGTGTTGACTCAGCTCTCATGAGGTCATTTTCTTAGGTTCTCCATTGTCTGTTTTTCAGTGTAAGTAAAATGATCCTTAGAAAAACGGGAAGATGGAGAAGAAGTTGATAGTGTGCAGAAAGTAATGCAGATTAAGCAGGATAGAATTATATATATATATATATATATATATATATATATATATATATATAAAAATTTATACAACTAGTTCAACGTGGGGAGAATGTTAGTCACAAGCTAACAAAATGGAACCTAGGTGGGGTCACTGTGTGACTAGGTCCCTAAACAGGAAAGTTGCAGGAAAGGCAGAAACAAAGAGACTCTGAGGATGGAGCAAAAGGATGTTCCTCCCACAACGGCATTGACCAGCTCTCAGTAAGCCAGACTCAGTTTCTCTTCTAGGATCATCTCTTCCAATGTTGTTACCATTTTCACTGGTTCACCTGACTGCATAGGGTCTCTGATGAAGAAGTCTATGTAGATAGAGCTATTACATATTCCACAACTTTTCTATCATTTAGTCTATATCAGGGTTTGGAATGTCTAAAAAACCTTGTGAACACTTGCCAGTCATTTGTATTGCACTGCAGTTGGAGCTTCTTGTTGAGGAGCCCAGTGAGGAGTATAGCAAAGTACAAACCCAATATGCAATTAATTTTTTTAAAATTGAAATCTTTATTGCTACATTACATATACATATCATGATTGCATTCAACAATGAGAATTTGTTCCAGTATATGACACAACTCAATTCTCATTTTTTCCCATAGCCCCACCCACCCATCCACCCCCACCCCCTATATACATAAATTTGGTTTCCTTTCTTTTTTGTTATAATCTTGTTATTTTTCCTCCTCCACACCATTTCTCTTTGAGCATTTTCTATTTCATAATATATAACATGGATTCTAGAACTCATTTACATCTTTATTTTCTCATACTAGAGAAAAGATACGATATTTACACATCTGTGACCTATTTATTTCACTTATGAGGATATCCTCAAAGTATGTCCATTTAAGTATAAATGATTCAAACTCATCATTTTTTATGGCAGAGTAATACTCTATTCTGTAGAAGAACCACAACTTTTCTATCCAGTCTCCAGTTGATGGACATTTTGGTTGTTTCTAAGATTTAACAATCACAAACTGAGCAGCTATAAATATGGGTGCACATATGTCACTGTGATATGAATCTTAATTTTTTAATGTATATACCTAGCAGAGGAACAGCAGGGTCAAATGGCACCTATAATTGTAGCTTTCTGAGGAATCTCCAAACTGATCTCCACAGGGGTTGTACGAGTCTACATTCCCACCAACAGTGGAGAAGGGTTCCTTCTTCTCCGCAGCTTTGCCAACATTTGTTGCTGGCTAATTCTGAAATAGCAGCCATTCTTTGTGGAGTGAGATGAAATCTTAATGTTGTTTTCATTTGTATTTTTGAATGACTAGTGATGTTGAACATTTCTTCATATGCTTCTTAGCTGCTTTTATTTCTTCCTCTGAAAAGTGTCTGTTCACTTCAGATACCTATTTTTGAATTGGTTCTTCAAATTTCGGTGGATTGATTTTTTAAAAGCCTTTTGTATATTCTAGATAGTAACCCTTTGTCTGAGTAATGGCTGGTAAAGATTCGTTCCCATATTGTTGGTTGCATTTTGCTTTTCTGGTGGTTTCTTTTGCTGTGCAGAAACCTCTCAATAGGATGAGATTCCATTTATCAATTTCTTCTACCAGTTCTCATGCTATGAAGGATTTGTTCATGAAATCTTTCCCTAAACCAATGCCTTCAAGAGTTTTACTTAACCTGTTTTGCAGCTCTCAGCTCTCATGAGCTCATTTTCATGATACTTAGATCCCTAATCCACTTTTTTTTAAATTGAAATTTTTATTGGTACATTACATATACACATCATAATTGCACTCCACAATGGGTATTTGTACCAGTATAAGACACAACTTAATTCTCATTTTTTCCCATAGCTCTACCCACCCTACCACCCCCCCTGTATACATACAATTTGTTTCCTTTCTTTTTTGTTATAATCTCATTATTTTTCCCCCTTCACCCTATTACACTTTGAGTATTTTCTACTTCACAATATATAACATACAATTCTAGAACTCATTTACATCTTTATTTTCTCATACCAGAGAAAAGATGCGATATTTACCTATCTGTGACCTATTTATTTCACCTATGAGGATATCTTCAAGTTATGTCCATTTAAGTATAAATGATTAAAACTTACCATTTTTATAGCAGAGTAATACTCCATTCTGTAGAAGAACCACAGCTTTTTTATCCAGTCTTCCTAATCCACTTTTAATGGAGTTGTAGAATATTTCCATATTTTAAAGACAGTGGTGTTTTTGATTTTTTGAAAATTTCTCAAAGTCAGTGGTAGTAGAAGTATTCAAAAACAACAAAGAATTGCTGTAGTTGCATGTGTGATCAGAGGGTCAGCAGAGATGATGTATATTTCCTTAAACTCTGGAATTTGTAATTTGAAACATCAATAAGTTTAGTTGAATATCGTGTGTGTTTTAGTAGTTAAGAAATCTACCTCAGATTGAAATTCACTTTCTTCTCCATGGACAGATCAAAAGTTTCCTGTGTAGAACTGTAAGAATGATTTCCCTCATTCATATATGAAATCCTATGTTCTCTCCAGAGTCCCCTTAGTAAATGTTATTTGTGAGGCGCAGCACACATTCCAAGTTCCCATGTATTTATGGGAACACAAAAAGCTCGATTACACAGGAACTATTGTCTCCACCTAAAAACAGTTTGCAATAAAAAATTTGTTGGATGTCCAGGACTCAGGTTCGTACTCTGGAGTCCCATAGGAGGCAAAGATCTGTTTAACTATGTTTGAAAGTGAGCAAATTTCAGATCTTCCTTATAATTTTAACTCAGAAATTTTAATCATTATTAATATTTTCAATATTATTTTCAACGATAGAGTAGATAAAGGAGGATGCTGAACATTGTGAGAAAAAAATTCTACGCACACATACACATGTGTCTATACGGGGAGAGACTGTAAATGTCGGGGGAATGTCCGCTTTGCAAAAACATTTGGGGAACACATTTTAAACAAGAATATTAATGCTTCCGCTCCTGTGACTGTTGTGGTAGTTCTTAGAGAAAGGGTATTGGTTTTCTAGGTTTCCTTAAAACCTTTCTCTCCTGTAATGTTTCTTTGCATTGGTAGCTCTTGCATCTGACCTAACTCTGTATTTGTAAGTCACTGTGAATCCTCTGCGCAAAGAGAATTATTTCAGTTTCCATTTGCCTGTGAAAACATTTTGGTCAGTATTTTGTATGGTGTTTGTGTGCACGTGTATGTGCGTGTGCATGTGTGTGTGTGTGTGTGTGTATGTGTGAGTGTCTGTGTGTGAATTTCATATCCAAGAAAGTTTTGGAATCTCTTTTCAAGAGACAAGAGCCCAGAAGACCAGCAGAAGAACTGAGTCCCTCATCATCAGGGTCTGCTCCTCACTTCTCTAACATACTGCTACAGCCTCCATTCTCCCTAGTTTGGTGTTCCTGCTTACTCAGATAGCTCCCACTAATACCACATGGCTAGAGCCAGAGAGACTCAAGATGTTTCCCAGAAGCCCAGGCAAGGCGGTAACAGCAAAGGGGAAGAGCTGGGCAGCAACACTGCTCTTCACCTACTGGGGAGCCTGCCTAAGTTTCAGGGAGCTGAATAGAAATTTTCTTAGCTTGGGCTCTGAGGAAATGTGCTGAGTAGAGATGATTCGGAATGTTGGGTTGATAAATCATGTCTTACGGTAATGAGGTAGAAGATAATTCTTTGGGCCAAATGTGTTCTGTTCCGTAAAGCAGCTGTTTTGTCTGCCTCCTTCACCCACTGCATGTCTTCTCACCTCCACAACCAGTCTTCTATTTTGAGTAGGATATAAAGGGTAGAGGTAAGGCTGGGCTCCCTAAATTGGAGATGGAGAGAGGGGATATCTAGTATCTAGAAGGTAGGAGGACTTGGGGTGAGGTTGGGGTACGGTTCCTACTAGCCAGCCATTAGTTTTTCAGAACTCTGGGCTATTTTCCTCTTCAAATAGTTTTTATTGGTACATGTTTGTGATACACAGTGATGATAATTGTCTGAGATCATACACATATCATATCTTGATTGTTTTTACTCCCTCAATAGCCCACTTTCCCCTTCCTTCCACATACCCCATTCCTATATCTATAAAGTCTCTTTTACATTGCTCTTTCAATTGCTTGTATTTAGAGTCTCTCTTTTTTTTTTTTTAAAGAAGCTATGTGATTATGAACTTTCTGCAATCATAGATAGACTTCATTCACTTAGTATTATCTAATTGTCTAGGCTTTTTTTTTTTCTTGTCAAGATTATTGGGTGCTGTGCACCCTCAGTCCCTTACCTGGCTACCCTGCTCTAGCCCCAAGCACCATTTTGAGCCTCCACCACTATTGAACTTTCTCTAGGCATGAATGAAGGCAAAGTGCTAAAAGTACTGCTTTCTGAAGGGGTGGTGTCTCTTCACTGACAGACACTTTGTTGTTGCCACGGGCTTGCCTCAGTGATGTCCTCTCCCACACAGGAGCACTGTAACCCTCAGGACTCTGACTGTGTGTTGGGATGATAGTTATCCTAAAATATTTTGTTCAGACACTAACATGTTAATTTGGGTCACATTGAAGGCAGCAGCATTTAAAACTCTCTAATCCTCCATAAAAAGAACAAATTTCCTGTTTTTAACAATTGCCAGTAACACAAGAAACCTTAAGTTTCACGGAAAGACATTTAGAATGATCTAAATATACACTAATATTCCTTCTGTACATCCTAATTATTCCTCTTATCTTATTCAAATGATAGTGAAAATGAGTTTTTCTTTATTTTTTTCTCTACTTTCTTACTACTTCAACTTTTGAGAGAGCTCGGGCTTTTTGTTTGCTATCTAACCTATAGTTCAATCCTATCCTCTATATTTTAAAATACATTTTCCCAGGTGCTCATTGTAAAAGTTAGGTATGTCCTCCTCTTGTAAACAAATAAGTGTGGGTGAGAGAGGGGGGGAGAGAAGGAGAAATGGGGGAGGAAGGGAGAGAGAGAATGGAAGAGCGAAAGGGAGTGGGGAGAGAAGTTGCAGGCTTGAACCTTTGCATACTAAAGAACAAACCTATTTGAGTGTAAATGGCCTTCAATAATGATTGCAGCTCTGAATATGGATCTAGGCTCTTCAGAAGCTGAGTTTAGAGCAGTGGAGGTTTGGTTTTCTTTTCACAACTCCTTGACAGCTTTGTAAAGCCCTGAGATTTGCCCTACACCAACACTCACATTTGTGACAGAGAGAAGGATTCGAGTCCCCACCTCTTTTTTATCTCTCAGAAAAGCTGCATTTTAAAGCACACTTTGTGTTTTCTGTACCACTGAGGAATTTTCAAAATTTTATAACTAGGATGAAAATAATTCACAGCACGTAAACAGAAGCACTTTGGAAAAAAAATTTTTTTTTCTGGAAATTTTACTACTACAGAGAGAAAGAACTCAAACTTTTTTTTTTAATGTGAGTTGATAATGAACTCGCATTATAAATATATTTACTCTTCTTAAACAAGCCAATTGAATTTAGAGCTCTAAAACTTTAGTAGCCCATCCTACTGTATTTAAAGGAGCCATATCTGTACAAACCACTATGAAACAAAACCAGAATACAGTTGCTGGAAGGTTTAATACAATGTAAATTAGAATAAAAAGAAGCGTGGTTAAATTTTACAGTCTTTTAAACATTCATTATGAGCTCTTTCAGATACTTGCTTGGAAATAAAAATGATCTCTGCAAGACATGGCTTATCAGGGAACATTTTGTTCTTGTGAGATGATACTTACATGTGGAGATGATTGTTGAAAGTAACTGCTGAACGATGAATATTTGTTGGAAAAATGTTAAAGTATTTCTAGCTTATATTCTTTTTTTTTCTTGGTATGTGTTTGTAATATTCTTATAGTCGGACACTTCAGTTATGTTAGATTATTTCTCATTTGTTGGATCTGCAAACTGTTTTGAAATGACTAGTAGTGTATACGTAGATTGCAAGTCAACCTAGTGAATTAAGATGATTCTCTATCAGTTTAATTTATGTTTTATAGTTAGTTTAGCATTCTGATTTGATTGCCTTCGTAATGTGAATTGCCTACAGCTGCTGATGATACAGCTTTAATTCTGTTTTAAAGGTCATGTAAACATGTGCCCCGTAGCATAAGGAATGCAAATTCAATTCCCTTTTAATGTTTCTTCACATTCAATTCAGAGCCTTCACCTAGAAAATTAGTGGAATTTAATATAAAACTATTTTAATGTTATAATTTCATTAAAATCTTTTTTCAGTGTGTTACTTTTTCTTTTGCGGGGCAAAGAAATCTTTCCCTGCTTTGGAGTGCATAGGTAGTACAATGTACATTACTAATATTGGAGACAGAAAAGCATTTCTGTTAAAATTTATTTACTTTTCTGATACTTTTAAGAATAAAGAGATGAGAATTTCCTCTCAGGCTCCCTGTAGCTGGAGAAAAAATAATGCTAAAACAAACTAGATAGATAATCTAAGGCCCATTTTAGACTTCATTAGAAGCAAAATGTTGTAGAGGTACACAGAAGCTGTTATTCACAAGCATTTTTACAACAAGAACATTCAATTTAAATGGACTAAAGAAAGTATTTATTGACAAAAAAACACCAAAATTGGGACACAGGAAAGTGCTTTAAATATTACAGGTATATATGTAAAACAAATTAGGATTGCAAGCCTCCACAGCTTATTTTGTGCTACACACTGGGGGAGTTTTTAGTATTACTTTAAAAATATATTAATTCCTTGATATTAATACAAGACTGCACCCCAGGATCTCATTGAAACTTTTAGAAAAATTTTTTAAAAGTTGAATGAGCCTTTACAAATTATTCAATTCTCTTCTGTAGAGATAGTCATGTAACTATAAGGAAATGATGAGGTAAAAATACAAGTTGAAATAAATTGGAAAGTCAAATCCTAACTATTGCTGTGACACCAGTGTGCGGCTTTATAACTTATATTTCTGCTTTTTGTGTTTCTCTAATCTAAAATTTGATTATATTAAATTTTAGCTGAAGATCATGTTTCCAGATATCGTCCCTTTAAATTGGATCAGCCAAATGATCAAACTATTTAAAAGGTATAAATATAAAATATATAAATGCATTCATTAGTATATTGGCACCGTATCAAACACAAAAATAAATAACTTGTAAATTAAGCCTAAATATAACCAGTAGCAAATGTAGTTGTTTTTACTATTGAAGAAAGGTAATTCAAATGTTTGGAACTTAAATTTAAATGATTAATTTCATTCCATTGTTGAAAATGTGTATTGTTCGGTGTTTGTGTCTTAAAACTGAGTTTTACCTGCACCATATATTCAAGCATGTTTAGGGAGGATAGGGCTATGAGCTATGATTATGAATAACTCCGGTATTGAATCAAGTAGTTGATTTTTTCAAATTTTGTCTCTTGTTTCCTGCTTACAATGTTAAAAACAATTGTCTTGTCTTCATTTTCTTAATAGCAAGACAAAGGCAAAAATGAAACAAATACCATACCCACGAAATTTATATTTAAGGTCTGGAAAAATGCTACATTTTTATTAAGAATCTGAAGAGTAAAAAGCTGCTAGAGGATGAGATCAGCATAAAACTACACTGCATTCTGTAATTCATCCCAGTTCCCACATCAGTAGTCAGAAAGTCAGAATTGAATTGCAGGTGCATGAATTTTTTTGGTCTTGTTTTGTGCAATCTTAGTTTTGATGTGCACATGCTCTTAGCATTAAGATCACATTTTTTTGATATAGAAATGGTCATGTTATTGTTTTCTTGCTTAAGAAAACTTAAAGTTAACAATGATACAGCCTTACTTTTTAGAATCTGGTATTGTGAACAACAGATTCAAATGAGTAATTCTATACATTTTTTTCTGGATTAAAAATTTAAGAACTCTCTTCACAAACATTTTCTTTTTTTTAAGATACATGGACAGAAAATATAATAGAAGTCTAAAACTTGATCACTGTGTGGAACTCTATGTATTGGATCAGAGCTGAATGATCATTGCACTCATTTGATTTTATATATTTTATGCCAACTTACTCAGAGGCTACTGCATCAACAGGTGTCATTTTCAACGTAGGTGCGCAGTTTTCCTTAATTGAATGGCAATATAATTTTACTGCAATAAGATAGAAATAACTGAAAATAAGCTATTTCTTGCCTATATATTCTTTCACCAAAAGAAAGCATATACTTTGTATGTGACTAGCACTCGTCTCAGGGAAAAGCTTTACCTAGAGTAGCTACATTAAAGGAAATATTTTTTAAAATGTAACAACCATCACTACCCCTCGAAGTAAAATTCACTATTTACATGCAACTGAAGTGTGCTGCAAACCACTTGCAAAGCAATTAACAGCAATGTTTCTTTAGGTTTCATGCATACACACGTGTCCTGAAAAGAAATCAGGGTATTTTTAGTGCAGTTAAGCATATCATCATTTATTTTCAGATTTCTTTCTACTAAAGCTAATTTCTGGAAGTTCCTAATGCCCAGTGACTATCCCAGTTAAGCAATGAGTCATGCTATTTGTGCATTGACGGTGAATGGTCTGAACCTAGGCAAGTTATATGTGTGCACTTTATAGATGATTCTATTAATGTACCCTCAACACTTCTGGCTTCATATATGAAGGAGTTCAAATAATTTTATTAAATTGAAATTGTCACCATAATGGACTTGTGGTAGTCTATTGTAAAATCTCTACGTAGTAATAATGATATAGAAGCATGTTGTTATATGTACTCAGTGAAACTTGACATTTACTTAAAATCAACTTCCTTAGAATGACTGTCTTGAAACAATAGCCCACAATTTGACATTTCCTAATAATGTATGTTCTTGTATGTACTATGTGTTTTTCTTCATTATCTTCTTATATCTGAACTTCTATTTCCACTCCCCCTTCCCTCCACCCTATGTATTTGATCATTTCTCCAAGTCCCTTGGCTGAACCAATCTCTTTTCATGCAGAGGATAAAAAGCGAAGAACTTCAAAGTAGGTTCAGGTAATTAACAGCTGAGGGGAATATAATCTAAACCATAGGCCCTGCTTTGCACCCAGGCTGGCTCTGTGAGCCAGCCGGCAAGGGAGTGCCTATTCCCTATAGCATCTAAATCTGCTTCCTCTGAACAGCTCTGCCAGGCCTCCAGTTATCACATCTGCATTTCAAACACCATGGCTCTGGCATTAATTATTAATTAGCCTACAGTCACCCTAGAGGATTCAAGTTCCAGTCTGCACGTACTTACTCATTGACCTCTATCTTAGGTTTTTTCTCTTTTTTTTTGGAGGGGGGGTTGGTAGCACAGCAGAATGCTTAATAATTCACTTTCTCTTAGACCTTCTGTTCTACTTTCATAAAGAAGACATAGTATATTTTCCAAGCAGGAATAATCAAAAGACAGCACCCAAATTTGTATGGAATGAAATATTCTGTCAAAACTTGAGGAGCATAGCAGTGAAATGATTTATAGACACTACTGAGGTTTGCAAGGAATTTTTAACATCCAAAAAATTGACTGGCTCTAGTTTCCTCAAATTGGGCCATGTAATACAAGGGAAACTTAAGTATTTAGTTTCACCAAGAGCAACTGCAGAGCTTGTAAAGTGAAGCAGAGTCCAGTCTTGGATAATATATGTGTATGATCAGTAAAACTGGCAGTAAGTGCCACTCAAGTGAGGAATGTCCAACAAAACTGTAAACAAATACAGTATTTCTTAGAAAGATATGTTTTATCAATCTTTATTTCAAAAAGGAAATAGAAAGAAATTTCTTATGCATACACATATTGATTTATCTTAAATTATGCTATTAAAGACCAATCTCTGTAACTAAATGACAGCACACCCTCGTGTTAACAGAGTGAGATGAAAGGCAGAAGAGTTTGTATCTCAGCCTGCCTCTTAAAAAGTAACTTTCAATCCTACAGTACTCTGAGCCTCTGGCAAACTGAGGGGAACATTAAACCCAGTCCAATAGTATCATTATGAGAATTAAATGAAATAATGAGAAACTTTTATCAGATGAACTGATTTACAGTGATGTTCAATAAGTGCTAATTATGGTCACAAACATTTACCTGTGATTTGACTGTGAGATTTCTCGAGTTTTGTCTTTATTCAGTTTTGTTGAAATGTCCATCCACATTCCATGTTCTTTCCAATATAGACTTTGTGAACAGACCTGTTTGATCATAGTTTCTGCCATTATGTTCTTAAGTCACAATTGCCACCCTAGCACCACCCATTTGCCATCAGAACAATTTACTTCATCATGTTCACACCTTGTTTCCTTGCTTTGTATTTTGTCAGTTGTTTTCAAAATTAGTCATCACCATTAAAAAATCCCTTTAATATGTGATAAATTGCAGGGCTTTATGTTACTATTTTGTGTGTGGTTTCTTAACTGCCTTCTAGAGCCATAGTCTTTGTAAGCTCTTTTCTCTGCCAAGTATTTATCGAGGAAATTTTTTAATAGAAAATGTGACAGGAGCCAGGCACTACTTTTGTCACCTGTGCCAAGACTGGCAATTTGGTCCCAGCTGAATTGGAACATGATAATCTCACACTCAGAATTAACATTTTGTTGACTTTTCTCCCAGTTTTATTTTAAATACCTATAAATATGAATGGGATAATACTTTATTAGTTATTTTATGAGGATCCTTTTCAATTTTATATAATACAATTTTATTTGCCTTTATAAAATAAATATTTTTGAACATTTCAAAGTATTTCTTCTTCCATTCTTCATAAGGACATTGTACAATTTATACAAACGTTTCTTGTTGTTAACTTTTGAATACCATTAATATAATATAATTTATATTTGAGCCCAAATAAACATTGCAAAGTATAGAAATCAAGATAGAAAGTCTTCAAAATGCTAAAACTAGAAATTCAGCTTGACCAGGATATTCCTCTTCTGGGTATCTTGCCCAAAGGGTTAAATACATCATATTATAGTGATACATGCACACCTATGTTTATAGCTGTGCAGTCCATAATAGCTTAAGTGCAGAAGCATCCTATATGTCTATTAATAGATGAAAGGATAAAAAAATGTGGTATTTGCACATAATGGAGTACTGCTAAGCTACAAATAAAGATAAACTTCCATCATTTGTAAGAAAATGGATACAACTTAAGACTATACTCCTATTTATTTATTTATTCATTTGCCTATTTATTTATTTATTTGAGACAGGGTCTCGCTTTGTAGTTCAGGCTGGCCCTGAGCTCAGCCTTGAACTCAACAATCCTCCTGCCTCTGACTTCCAGTGGTGGAATTACAGGCGTGAGTTACCATGCCCGGCCCTGTGGTATGTGGTACTGATTGCTGCTGGGCATGAGTCTCCATGCCCAGTATTGTATGTGGTTAACTGGGGGATGGAACTCGGCCGTTGCACTTTTGAGACAGGAGCTGGAACCACTGAACTAAATCCCCAGCCCATTGAGACTATACTCTTTAATAGACTACATTAGACACACAAGCTTAAATAGTTCATGATGTCTCTTATATAAGGAAGTCAAGTCATAAATTAAGAGCAAAATAAAAGGCATATAACAAGCGGAAGGTAGGTAGATCTTTCTCAAATAGGAAGGGGATCCAGACATGGAGAGGGAGTTATGGGAAGGGAAAGAGTGTTAAAAAATAATTAAGACATCTTATGTCCATGTACCAACTCCACACAAGGAATGTAAGCATTGTGTACTGCCAACATATGCTGATAAAAAGAAAACATATAAATACTCAAAAGATGTAGAATGTATGCTTAACATCACTTATTGTGGGAGTATACATAAAACCACAATGAAAGAATGAATATAATAAAAAAGACAGTAATAATCACTGGTTAGGATTTGAGGAAGGATTCTCATGTTTCATTACTGTCAAATGTAAATGAGTTGTGGCTATTATAGAAAAACTGATAGACTTTCCTTAAAAAAACCAAACCAGGGGCCGGGGAGTTAGCTCAGTGGTTCCGGCGCCTGTCTCGCAAGCGCAAGGACCCGGGTTCGATTCCCCGGTAACCACATAACAATACTGGGTGTGGAGACCCACACCCAGCAGCAACCAGTACCACATACCACAGTGCCGGGCGTGGTGGCTCACGCCTGTAATCCCAGCACTCGGGAGGCAGAGGCAGGATTGTGA
>PVIR01002161.1:0-51445 GCA_004026965.1 Petromus typicus
AAATTTTAATGCTTTGTTTTACAAGCCATGTTGAATGATTGCACAAAAATATGGCCTAAGTTTTATGTCATGTACCTCTTGACAGCTCTTTTTCCTTTCTGTAAATGGGTCTTGGGCTGGAAGACCTCCCTTTGCTAGCCCATAGCTCCTTTCTGTCCACTTATATAACCTTTCCTGGCAGAGAGGTACAGCCCTGAATCCTAGATTGGCACCTGCTCATCCTCCTTGGAGCTGCTTCCCCTATCTTGTTCTTCCCTCCTTGGTCCTGGACCCCACACCCCCTGGTGGGACCTGCCATGTCTGGGCAGATATGTAGGAGCTTCCAGTAGTGACCAGCACTCTGAGATGAGACTCTCAGGTACTGGATCCTGCCTACTGGTTTTGGGTCTTTTCTGCTAAATCGCTGACTGGTTTGTTGCTGGGATTTCACCAACTTGCTTGGGTGAAGCTGACCTCTCAGAGATCTTTCCAGCCCTATTCTCTGCCACTGAATCCTCTCAGTATTGATAGTTTTTGGGATCACAAGTGGGAAGAATAACAAAAGCCAAAAATGAATGAACGGGGGAGGAAGTACAACAAGAAGATAAGGAGAGAAGAAAGTGAAGATGACACAAGACTACAATGTCGGTGGATGTTCTGAAGTTACTGATGCATAACTGCAGGTGGAACTTCACAAAATGTCCACTGAGCTGCATTGTTTCCAGCTCAGGCACTTGACAGAACAATTGATAAAGTCCAGGATGCTTTGCAGATGCTGGAGGTGGACACAACTCACCTTCCTCTTCTCTGTTGAGAGATGAATTATCGGGTTAAGGAAGATCCATGGCAACACTAAAAATGTGACCAGTGTGAGAAAATTTAAAGTTTATTGCTTCTGGTGATTGAATTTTTGGATCATAAATCTAAGGGTTGGCCCCTTGCCAGGGCTGCTTGGGTTTTATATATATGGGGCTCTGGATTTAGCAAACATGGGTGGTTGGGCAGAAAAACAAAATAAGGTTACTGGCAAAAACCGAGTTAAGTTTCATTTTCCTGTTTCTATTTCTCTGAAATGGTATCACCTGGTCAAGGTTGAGTTAAGCTTGACTTTCTTAAGTGAAGTTTTTATTTGTCAGAAAGTTGTGGTCTATCTGCCAGGAAGGGGGTGCTGTACTCCCTCCTCATGCACACCTGGGGTGAAATCCAGCTTCCCTCTGCAAGGACTTCAAGGACCACTATGGAAATAAGTACATGGAGAAATTCTCTGGCTTCCTGGAGACATGATTTCTTCTTCAGTTTTAAATTTTAGTTTATTAGTATATGTGTTTAGTGATAATATTTATTCCTTGTGGGAAGTTGGTACAAGTACATTACACAAGAGTTGGCTTTTACACAGTGCTCTAACAGGTAGCAATAGAAACTTGCTCTAGTGAATTCCAGGAGAAAGAGGAGCAGTTAACAGGAAATGTAGATGACCTTCAAGAAGTGAAGAAGCTAAGCCTCCCTTATTAGATAAATGAAATTTAAAACTACACTAAAATATCTCAGACTAGCAAAACTCTGAGGCTGGATGACATACCCTGTTGGCAGGGCCATGGGAAAAAGAAATGCAGGCACTGCTAGTTTGGGTGCAAAATGTTGAGACTAATGGGGGGAAATTTGGCAATTTTGTCAACATTGCAAATGCACTCATCTTTTGGCCTTGCAATCCTGTTTCTGTGAGATTTTCTAAAACCACGCTTGAAACTCGACAAACAATGTTGCTTCTAGTAGCAAACAAAGTCAAGAAAAAGCTAAATAAACATCAATAGACTCTGGGTATCATAGACCATGGTATATCCATCCACACAGTGGAAACCTGTGCCAATGTGAAGAAAAGGAGAAAGCCCTACTCCTACAGCCATTTTGTTAAGAGCAAAATGAGGTGCAAAGGATATGACATGTACATGTATATGTGTGTAGCATGCTGCCTTTTAAGTAACAGAGGCAAATGGCAAGGATGTTTCAATCTATTTCTAGTTGTTTACTCACAAAATCTGAGGTCAGTTTGTTGAAGACATGCCTGCTCTTCCATGTTTGGTGTTCGTTCACAACAGCCAAGTTGTGGGATCAGCTTATGTGCACGTCAACAGATGAATAGAGAAAGGCAACGTGGAATGTACTTACAGTGTGGCACTATTGAGCCGTAAGGTGCAAAGACATTGTGTTGTTTTGTACAACATGGATGCAGCTGACAACATTATGCTGTGAAATAAGCTAGACACAGAGAGGTGAATACTGCACATCCTCACTTAGATGTGGAAGCTGAAATAAATCTCCAGGAGTACAGAAGAAATATGGGATGAAGGGAGTGGAGAGACCATTGCAAAGAGCATGAAACAGTGGGTAGGAAGAATATAGTTTTAGTTTGAGGTCTGTTGCACATCATGGTGAATATAGTTAGAAGCATAGTTTTGTACATTTCAAAATTGTGAATAAGGTAAAATTATAGAGCAAGATCTGCCACAAGAAAGTTAAGTATTTGAGGTGATGGATATGTTAATTGGCTTGATTTAAATATTACCCATTGTATTTGTAAATTGTAATGTCAACCACACATGTATGATTATAAATTCTCAATTTATAATAAAACCTTGACTTCTACCCATTATATCTGCAAAGGGAAATGCTTGAAGAATGCATAAACTGTGTAAGAGGGTAACAGGGGGCCCAGGGAGGGCGTGATGCTTCTTCATGTTTACCATATACATTAATGCATAGCTTGTGTTGGCTTCAATGTAGAATGGTGGGAGGGAATTTAGATGATTAGAAAAAAACATAGTGAGTTTCCTAGAGAACCAAGACCCAGGCTTGTAGCTACCAATGGGGCAGCAACAGACTGTCGTCTCAGCCACTCTGTATAATAAGCCACACACCACTCATTCTGGGACAGCAGCAGTAGTGGCCCAAACACATCCAAACTCCAGAGGAAAGGAGGTTATGTGTTCAGGGCATCGCTGACGGCAATGTCAGGGATATAGGAGTCTGTTCCCTAGCACCTGTGTTCAAGGCTGCCATTTTTGCTGTGTCCCACAAATGGATACTGATCTCTCAGCTGTTGGGGTGCAGTTGACATTGGGCTAGCACCTCCAAGATTTATTGGCAAGAATTTTCAACCACTTGCCACACTGTGTATTAGAAATAGTATCATCTTCTAAATGTGCTGCCTTTAAAACAAGTTTGAGGGCTAGGGATATAGCTCTGGTGCTGCTGGTGCCTTGCAAGCATAAGGTTGTGAGTTCAATCTCCAGGACCTTTAACCTGCCTCCCATGAGGATAGCAAGTCCCTGGGATCAAAACATTCAGGTATTTAAACTCATTAAAGGGATTCATTTGTTTTGAGTGCTTAGAGTAGATCTACTGCTGTGGAATTCATGTACTTAGGGCTCTGCACTGACGCTAGTTTCCAGGGAGATGAAGGCCCTATTATCTCTACTTCTGCACACTAAAGAGTGCTATGCTGAGGGTGTGAGGGAACTTGGGGAAGGGTGATAGTTATTCCTACATCTCCTGAAGGAACACACAACACAAAGGTCTAACAGAAGGAGAGGACAGTCAAGCAACAGTGACCCAAAGGGTCTTGCCTCTGTGTTCTCAAAGTCCTTGAAGTAGATGATCTAGGTCAACTTCCTGGGGCATCAGGTTGAGGAGAGGGGTAGATACTTGATCTGAAGATCAAATGGAAACTATCCAGCACAGCCTTGAAAAACACAGGAAAGTGTTAGTAGCTTAAAACTGTGTTGGCTTACGGAGGAAGAACTCCTAGCATGAACAAAAGTGTCTCCTCGCTGTCTTGACTTTTGTTCTCTCTTTTCTCACTAAAGGATAATAAGAGCACAGGAGTGTTACTGGGTTTGGGAGTATTCCCTTTTGGACGGGATTTCTGGGTTTTTTCTGTCTGGAGCAAAGAATTGGTAATCAAAAGTACAAGAGGCAGCCTTTCACATGTACTAAAGGAAGGAAAAGAAAAGTAAAGAAACACACTCTACAGAGTGAGTTTGGGCCAACGAGAGGCAAGCAAAGAGATGCATCTTACACACCATAGGTGGGGCCACCAAAAAAGTTCACAGTGGCTCTGGTTTGACAGCACCCATCTTTTGTATTCTCCACTCCCCAGGCTAACGCTGAGTCTAGGCTGACCTATCAAAGCCTGTTTGAGTTCTGACAAGAATTGACAGACTGCTCTCTGATTGGCTCCACGTGCAGGGCTTTGGGTCCTGCTCTGCTCATGTGTCCTGGGACTCTTTGATCAAATGTCATGCTCACTACCCCAGATAGTTTGCCACACCCTAATTTCCTGCCCCAGGAGGAGAGGAGGCAGTTCTCATTGCCTGGAGAGGCATATTTTGAGTTTGATTAATTTCCTTATCTGTCCACCCACCCATTCATCATTCAATACATTTCAAACATTCATTCCATAAACATGCTTTTCAAGCACTGGTGTAATTTTTTAACAGCAGATTGCACGCTGGGAAGTAAGTATGAAGAGAGGAATAAGATTGCTCAGGAATCTTGACAGTATGTGGTAAGTTTAATTACAGACAAGTGTGTAAAGCTGATGGAGAAAGGAAGACCTAGTCACAGTGGTAGCAACATAATGCTAGAGCTGTTGCTGCAGTACAAGCTTCTCACAGGCCTGTTTTCATGGATTAGAAAAAGAGTCCATCTGAGGAGAATGAATGAAGACAATTCTTCTGCCTGGACAGACCAAGTCAGATGCAAAGGTGGACAAATGGCAGGTGGGCTGTGCTTCTTGCCTTTGCCAGGGTCTCTTGTGTGCTTTTGGGTCATCCAGTGGTGACTACTGCCCTGCCTGTAGGTATAATTTTCCACAGGCTCCCACGAAACGCTTCTCTTCTCTGGGTTGGACTGAGGCTCCCACAGACATGGATGAGTGGGTAGGCGGGGGTGGTAATCAGCTCTTCCTTACTTAGGAAGATGCAGTTTGATCCAAACTAGAAATAAAAACTGTTTCAGGGCCCCATGGTGCTATTATTGATCTCAGCCTGTTACTTGATGCGCATGTGGCAGAATCCACATGAGCCATCTGCGCTCTGAGGTTCATCTTCCCCAGAAGGGTGACAGCTGCATAATCTGGAAATCACCTTCGCTGTTGACCAGGCGAGTGAACTCACTTCTCAGAACTGATGTCTTTTCACCTTGGCTCTTGAAGACTTGGAATAACAGTTTCCATTGTATGAGGACGATTTCTTGTCTGTGCTTTATTTGTTGACTTTTTAAATCAATAAAGTATCAGGCAAGAGGATGCAATCTAAGGTAATTTATTGCGAGAGTCATGTTGGAAATCTGTGCTCTCCATGGAAAAGCTCCGTCTCGCAGTTGTCTGGAGCACCTGCACTGCGTTGCAGTGCTCTGTCCTTTGTTATTCTGCAGGATGTTACTTCCAGTGTTGGGAAGTGTCAGAGGATGTAAATTAGCAGCTCCACTTGGAGTCTTTCCTTCTATTTTCCACTGTGCTTATAGCAGCGAGAGGTGAGGCCTTACTTTGGTTCAGATACATGCCTCTCTCTACACAAGGACAAAGGTCATTATTTTTCATTCTTAGTGCAATATAATCCCTCTTTTAACTAAAAGAATTCTAATGAATTTTCCAGCCTGAGAGTAGGAGTGCAATGGAGCTTTGAGGACAACAGAAATGTGGGAGATAGCAACATACAGGAAGGCACAGAGCCATCATGCTCATGACCAAGGCAATGTGGGAAGGGACACTTCGTGGACAAGTCACATGCACTCTTGTGACTTTGCTGTCCATATGCTGCCCTGTTTGCTGGCTCATTGCTGTCTCATGAGTTTGGCTTGACATCTGTGTACAGAAAGCAAGACAACAGACAGAAAACAAATGGGCTCCAAACTTGGGCAATGGAATTCTTATTCTTATTTTAGAAGATGCAGTTTCAAGGGATAAGCCTGCAATGATGCATGTTCCTTACCAGAGTTCATCAATGGTCTCTGAAGACCCAGGTCCCTTCTTCAGTTAGGAAGTTCCACCCCCAGGCCACACTCAGCCCTTTACTGCTGAGTTTGCTTATTAACAATAAAAAGCAGTTGAAATCCATTGGAAGAGGAAAGAATAGGAATTGAATTAGCTGCATACACAGCAGGACTCCTGTTTCCTCAGGACATGGGACGTCTTTCTACTGTCTCTGAGCAAGTGGTGGTCTTCAGCACCACGACCCTCTCTTGCCCTCACCACCTGCTGTTTTCTGTACCATGTCCTTGCACAGCAAGACTGCATCCCTGACATACTGAGTACAACCTAAGAAGGGTTCGTTGGGAAAAGGACAGTCAACTTCATCTTCTCAAACCTGTAATTTCAGACTTGGCTTGAAGTTGATAGGCTTTACATAAAGACTAGTTTATCAATACAATTTCTAAGCCTGACTATGTGCCAAGCTGAGAGGATTCTCATGTTGCTTATAACCTAGAGGAAAAAAGAAGACAATTAATAGGTAGAGAAAGAAACAAGGCGGTTGGAAATGCTGATGACTAGCACGAGAATGAACAGTGGCCGCAGTGCCAGGAGGATGCTATTTCAGTTGTGTGGTCAGGAAACGCCTCTCTGGGACAGAGCCTTTGAGTCCTGAGGCTATGATTTATCAAATTCTTCCTACAGAGGTTGGCCCACCATTCTATTTATATGAACTCAGTCCCACTGTAGCCCCATGAGAAAGTCCATTGCTTCCTTTCCACAAAGGAGGAAGCAGAAAGCGGGAGCTTTCGGATATGTGCCCAGGACTACTGCTGGTAACTGGTGGTACCACATAGAGCCCAGGTGGCTTAGCCGCAGGACCTGTGGCTTTATCACCAGAGAGACCACTGCTATGTGCTGAGACCTGGGGCCAAGGGAACTGCCATCAAGAGCAGGAAGGAATTTCATTTGGCAGAAGAAGAGGAAGTCTAAAGATGCTGGGAGAAAGGTGACTATGGCACCTAAGAGGCAGAGCACTGTGCCTGCACGGGCGGGTACAGTGGGTGGTGACAATGGCATGTGACCATATGCTTATAGTGAGATGTGTAGAGGGATTCCTAAGAGAAGCTGCTGAGGGGTGGCCGAAAGGGAGGAAGTGATTCCTGAGACCAAACAAAAGGAGCCCTGTGGCAGGCTCTGTGCTCAAGAGGGCCTCTCAGATCTCTCTCTGTCTCTCTGTCTCTCTATCTCTCTCTCACACACACACACAGAGCACACTCATGAGATACACACACAAACACACATGAGAGGCATGTTCTTCAGGTTCAAGGCATTACCTTGCAGTGAAAATTGGTAACAGTATATGTGACTTAATTAAAATGTTTCATGATATTTCTGCAAAACTAAAATTGATGGATACAATGTACTTAAAATGTGAACATCATATGTAAAATCAGGTTTATTTTTTAAATCTGTATGTTGATTTAAGGCATTTATTGACAATTCTGCTTGCTATTGTCTCACTAGAAGAAAATTTCTCCAAGTTTAAATAAAAAGAAAAAAAATACCCTTAAACTAAGAGATAGAGTAACTCAAGACAGGAGGTATAGGCAGCAAAGAAACATATGAAGAAATGTTCAACATCGCTGGTCACGCAAGAGATGCTGATGAAAACAACATTGAGATTCCATCTCACTCCACAAAGAATGGCTGCTATCACAAAATCAATCAACAACAAATGCTGGCAAGGCTTTGGGGAGAAAAGAACCCTCTACACTGTTGGTGGGAATGAAGACGGGGGCAAAGACTGTGGAAATCAGTGTGGAGATTTCTCAGAAAACTAGGACATCCCTCTGTCCGGTCCTATTAGACTCTGCTATTTCCCTGCTAGGAATATACACGAAAGAATTAAAAGAATCATATAACAGTGATATATGTGCACCCATGTTTATAACAGCGCAGTTTGAAATAGCTAAATCTTGGAAATAGCCCAAATGCCCAT
Source organism: Petromus typicus (assembly GCA_004026965.1). Classification (NCBI taxonomy): domain Eukaryota; kingdom Metazoa; phylum Chordata; class Mammalia; order Rodentia; family Petromuridae; genus Petromus; species Petromus typicus. Next base: position 7,950 of record PVIR01002161.1, read on the forward strand.
CACCAGGATACTGGATAAACATATATGGTTTAAAAAAATGGAGTACTACTCAGCTATATAGAATGATATATTTGAGTCATTTATACTCAAATGGATGTACCTTGAGGACTTTCTCATAAGTGATAGAAACAGGACACAGATGTGTAAATACCATATCATTTTTGTAGTATAAGAAATTAAAGGTGTTAATGAGTTCCAAAATTTGTGATAGGTATTGTGAAATAAGAAAATATTGAAAAGGAAAAGGGAAATGGTGGGTAAGGGAAAGTAAAGAAGGGAAAGAAAAAATGTGATTGAAAAGAAAAGAAAGCAAAGCTTGTGTATATAGGGGTGTGGAAGATGTGAAGAGGCTAGGTGAATGGGAAAAATGAGAATTAAGATGTCACGTCCAGGTACAAATTCTCAACGTTGAATACGATTATAATGTATGTTTAAAATGTACCAATAAAATCAATTTTAAAAGACAGGGTATGTATTTTGACATTGCTATCACTGGAAATGAGTTATATGAAAACCATAATGGGAACAATATAATTATTTATTTTACTGGAATGCGGGCAATAAAAGTAAATTTTATTCCATAAACACATAAGAATTTATGAGCCCTGGAAATCTTTATTACTCAGATATGTATAATAACTCAGGCATGTATGCTAACATTCAGATATGTATAATATCACTCAGATATGCATAATATTACTCCGATGTGTATGATAACACTCAGGTATGTATCTATCACTCAGATCACTCAGATATGTATAATAAGAATTGAATGAAGCTTTCTTTGATATGTTGATAACCTTTAATCATGTACCTGTCTTTTGCTTTTGCACATATGCATCTGTTGAAGTCGGAGGCTTGGGTAGACATCATTTAACAGGTCCTTCACTTGATCTATAAATTGAAATACTGTATAAATACTGTGTGCTAAGCTATTGTGTCACTGGAGCTCCAGTATAAATTGAAATACTGAAATGCATTATGAGTGGCCCCCATCCCATCCCTCTGTCCGGTCCCTGCAAATGTAACAAATGACCTGCAGGAAAGAAAGTGGTCTGATCCATGTTTTTATAGGAAGAGAAAAAAAGCAGCAAAGCTATACTGATTTCTAAAGAGGACATTACCCAATTTCTGTTTTTAAAAGGTGATTAAAAACAATAAAGATACATTTATGTCTAAAATGTAAAAAAGTTTTTAAAAGTCTTCCATTCATGAATTATTTTTTCTGAAAATGTCAGATTAGATATTTTAGTATGGGGAAGAAGACATAGGGATCTTAAACTCGCCTTTGCCCCACTAAATATCAAAGGCTGTTCTTGGATGCTGAAAGCCAGCATGAGCCTGCACCTGTGCCCATAGCAGAGGCCCTGGTGCTGCATCTTCCAGTTACACAGAGCCCAGCCTGGCCAGAGAGGTGGGTTCCTGGGCCTTGGAGGCAACAACTTGATCCAGTGTGAGCCCAGGGTTTGCTCTGCTGGCTCCTTTGTCATAAATTCTCCTCCTCCCTTCATTCAGTAATTTCAGTTACCTCTCTTAAATTTTTTTTTCCTTTTTAGGCTCTTTAATCCCCTGGGAATTTTTTTTCTTTAACTAATGAGAAAGAAATTATTATAGTTTTATGGGACCATGATTGATATGGCTTAGAATAATCATAAAATCAGATGAACACATGCATGAAGATATAATTGATTAAATCAGCAGACAACGTCAGTGAATTTGAATCTGTAACCTTTTACGCAAGTATCAAGAGGTAACATACGACATGATTAAAATATTGTTGGACAGGACAAACGCACAATGTGTATTTATATCTAAATTTATGTTACCCATGAGACGCTGTCCACAGAATCCCAGCTCTAAGACATGGCCGCTCCTGCCATGGCTGCCCTGAGTACATTTACTGCTGGACTTGGGACAAAGTGCATCTCTCAGCTCTACAGCAGATGGGCTGACACGACAATGCTGTGAGAACTGCAGGCACCACAGCCCAGCAACCTGGTGTGGTCCAGGGAGGGGGCAGTTGGCAGGAAGGCTGTTCACGAAAGTGCTTCATAAAACTGCTTTCTAGAGACTTTGCTAAAATATGGTTGCTGTTAACATGGCTGCTGCCCAGATTCCAGGCTGAACAGCAACGTTTTATGATCAGAGGCAGTAAATTCCCTCTATTAATATAAACAGTAAGTCTTCTCCAAAGACAGAGTCAGCAAGCTTTGGAGCTCAAGAGGTCCTGGGATGAGAAGTCTCCCTGGACTTTAGGTCCCTATTTCTAGGGTTAGGCTGATTTCCTATCTCTATAGCCTTGACAGCAGTTTCCATTATACATTTTTGACATTTCCTGTTTCACTAAACCTTTGCATTCTGTTTTTTCATGAGTGTTAATTTTTTGTGAAAGACTATCCCGCCATCACTCTCATAGTCCAAACTACCATCCTGTCTTGCTAGAGATGCTCTGTTCTGTCTTTGACCCTGGCCATCCATTCTCTATACTCCATTGTCATGATCTTTCTTCACTCTAAATATACAGTGAAGCTGCTCAACCTAAGTATCTCGATTATCCCTCACTGGCTCAGGTGCAAATTCAATCCCCAAGGAGGGCTGGCAAGAACCTCATAGTCAGCCCCCTGCCTGCTTACGTCTACCACTTGTTCTCCATCCTGATTCCTGCCTTCCACTCCCTGCCTCCCTCCCAGTGGAGGGCGATCCATTAACATCCCACAGCAGAATGACCTCAATGCTTGTCCAATCCAGATTCCTGTGAAGACTGGGCCAGAGTCCCTGGGAGTTCCCGGGGGAAACTTCTAAGTGCCAGTTTGAGGACCACTTGCCAGGCCACTAATGGTGCTGAAGGAGTGGCATGCAAAGCCACTGGGGCTGCCCTGAGTGCTGTAAGACCAGGGCTGTTCTGTAGGTGGTTTGAAAGGCCAGAGAAGACAGGGTAGGCAGGGATACCACCTGCCCTTTCAGGCTGCTGTGTCTGACAGTAGCACATTGAGAGATGTGAGGATCCTTGGAATGGCCCTGAATATCCTCCTTTAAAACAAATTATCTTAGAAACTTAGCAAGCAAAACATATAACTGAGATTAGAGAGTTTGTGAAATGCGGATGGGACTTAGAGTCAGGAGTACGGTCTGAGTTTGCCTTGCTGATATCTCAATAGTGAGCAAGTTGTTTTCATTTTCTGAGCTGTAGTTCAGCCGACATTCTGGAGGCTGAGGAGCATGATGCTGGCTGGGGGAGCTGGACAGGGCACTGGCAAAGGTTCCCTCACAGATGGCTTCACACTGCGGGACATGGGTATAAGAGAGGTTGTGAGTAGGAGAGGCAGCAGGGACTGGTAGGGACTAGACCTATCTTCTACGACAACTTTTTTTTTTTTTTTGAGACAGGGTCTCGCTCTTTGCGGTTCAGGCTGGCCCTGAGCTCAGCCTCAAACTCACATCACAATCCTCCTGCCTCTGCCTCCCGAGTGCTGGGATTACAGGCGTGAGCCACCACGCCCAGCACTGTGGTATGTGGTACTGATTGCTGCTGGGTGTCTCCACACCCAGTATTGTTATGTGGTTACCGGGGAATCGAACCCCGGGCCCTTGCGCTTGCAAGACAGGTGCCGGAACCACTGAGCTAACTCCCCGGCCCCACGACAACTCTTTTTAAGCTTCTGTTTCCTTATGTAAAATGGGACTTGTGTTTTTAGAGGAAGCAAAGGAATCTTTGGTTAGCTGTTAGGTGCCACCACTCAAAACGGTGGTTCTTGTCTCTGTCTTGGTTCCTGGATGATGGAGAAGAGGGTGGAAAGAGGAGGGTACAGAACCCAAAAGAAGGAACTTAGGAATCGAGGCCTGTCTCCCATGCTGTGAGCTTTGTCACTTTAGCTCTCTTTTGGTGGCAAATTAAACTAATGTGAAACATACCTTGGAGTCTTATCTCCTCAGAAAGCTTGCAGGGTCAACAACAGTGATTTCTAATTTGGGAGAGAGGTTTGAAGAGAATCCTTTTGCTCCATCTCTGTCTGATTTCACAATCTCTCTCATCCTTCTTCAAAGTGTTTTATGACAGAGAAAACAGAACTTGGAACAGTCCTGATGTCTGGCCTGTGAGCTGTTACTTTAGATGTTAGGTATAAGGACCAGTCTCATCAGTAAATGTGACTTGATTTGTGCTATATCTAAATAAATAGGACTCTCTGTCTCTCTCTCTATCTCAAACTTGAATTCCAACGGGTATGCTTAAAGAGTGTTGCACTTCCTAGGCTAAAGAAAACGGAATTTAAATTTCTGTTTTATAACATGGCAGATAAACCTGACTACTCTTAAGATTCTTTTTTACTTCCAATATTCAGGAAGAATGAATAAGACCCTGCAAAAAGATTTAAAATAATATCTGCGATAGAAATAAAACTGTTATGAGAAAGCCTATGAAGTCAACAGCAAATGGATTATCTGTGCAAAGTTGAAAGCTCTGAGGCAGTGGGAACTGATCGTAATTCGATGGAAGGCACTAAAAGATGTATTACAAAGGGTATTGAATCCCTCATCACTGTTTCACAACATTGGTGAGCCACTGAAGAATCAGAGAGAAACTATGAGAAGCGAAGGATGGCTGTGTCCATTTCAGCTCTGTCTTGCACAAAGATTTCTTATGTGGCCAAGGAGCAATTTTGGTCTACTAGCTTGAGATATTTCAGAATTTGAAAATGAATACAGTGGGATATCAGAACCTTACCTCTTGAGCTGTTTTCCATTTTTTTGTCTCCAGTAGCTTTCTGGAGCTGGATTCTGATGGAGGCACAAACTGGGACCATCAGGATCTGCCAGGTGGATGGCGCCGTCTAGTGACGTACTATTCGCCACGCAGTTGTCGCTGGACTTTTCACTCTGCACCAGGCAGTTGCTCTTTCGGGTCTCCGAGTGAGCTCATTACTGAGCTTTTCTATGTGACTGAGCATCTGCAAATCTGACTACTCTGGGTTACTGACGGAGCCAAAGTGCAGTTCGTTTATCGAGGTTGCTAATTAATTTCACATTGTGAATTCAGCAGTCACTTCTCGGCTTCCATGCTATTTCATGGTTCAGGAGCTTTGGGGAGTACGTTGCTTCTTTTTGAAACCCTGTATTCTCAAGTCATTTATGATTTCTCTCCCCTGGCAAGCCCCTGGTTTCACCAATTCTGCTTCCTTGAGATTCTTTGCTTACCTGACTGTAATGCTAGGTGAGAGCTGGCTGTTTCTGAGAATTCAGTTTGAAACAGTGATCTTTTTTTTTTAGTTTTTGAGACAGAGTCTGGCTTTGTAGTTCAGGCTGGCCCCAAACTCGCTACGTAGCCCAGGCCAGCCTCAAACTCAACAATCCTCCTGCCTCTGCCTCCCGAGTGCTGAGTCACCATGCCTGGCATTGTTGGATGTGGTTACCACTGCTTGACCTTGAACCTGTGCTTGCAAGGCAGACACCGGAACCACTGAGTTAAATCGCCAGCCCTGAAATAGTGATCTTTATTCAGTTCTGTAACTGAAACGATGAACTGGTGATTGTTAAATGTATATCTGTCCCTTAAGTGCCAGACTCACATTTCCAGCTGCTTATTCAGCATCTTTGCTTGGCTGTCTCCTGAATATTTCCAAGTTTCTAGATCGAGAACATAACTCTTCTTACATCCTTTGTTAGTGCATGTTGGTTATACAGGTTACCAGGTTTCATCTTAGCAGACTTCTATATATGTGTAACTTTGCTCATTTTCACCTCCCGCCCCCTTGCCCTATCCCGTCCCCTAGTTTCACATCTGAAAGAGGATTTCAACACACAGAATATATTTTCATCACATCTGCCTTCTCTATTACCCGCCCAGACACTCTCCTTTCCTCTTGACTAATGGTAATCTCCCTTCTATTTGTTGTTGTTCTTACAGATTCTATATATTAGGGAGGATATGTGATATTTGTCTTTCTGAATCTGCTTCATCTTGTTCAATATGATGATCTTCATTCACTTTAATGCAAATGACAGAATTCTGTTCTCCATGGCTGAATAAGGCTCCGTAGGGCGTGTATACCACAGTCTCTTTATCCACTCCTCTCTTGATCGGCATCCAGGCCAATTCTGTATCTTGACTGTATCTTGGATCGTGCTGCAATAAACACAGGTATGCAGGGGTTCCTATGTGATGCTGGCTTTAATTCCCTGGGATTATATACTGAAGGGTGACACAGCTGGATCAAATGTAGCTGCGATTTTAGTCCACCCGCAAGGCAGTACAGAAGGCTCCTTTTAGTTTAGCAACCTTGTCAATGTTTATTATATTTTGTATTTTTGGCGATAGTCCTTTTATTCTGATGGGTTGAGAAAATACATCAAGGTAGTTTTATCTGTATTTCTCTAGCTGTTAAAGAGGATGAGCATTTTTTCATATAGTTACTGCCCATTTGTACTTCTTTGGAGACGAGTGCTTTTGATTCACTTGAGCTTTTTTGGATTGGGCCATTTGATTGTTTGGCATTAAGTTTTTTGAGTTCTTTATAAAGTTTAGATCAGTGATGGTGAAACTTTTAGAGTTTTCAAAGATAACAGCTGGTGATGGCCTGAGGCATAGGTTCACCACCACTTGTCTGGATACTAATCCTGTGCCAGAAGGTGGCAAAGATTTTCTCTCATCTATAAGTTGTTTTGTCAGTTGCTTCTCTAGCTGCATCAGAATTTTTCAACTTGGTTTTCATTTGTCGATTCTTACTATTATTTTGCAATCATTCTGGCTACTGTTCCCTACATTATGCCAACTTTAACTCTTACTCAGGAAATCTTTGCCTGTCCTCATGGTGTCAAGTGTTTCCCCCATGTTTTATTTTAGCAGTTTCAAATTTTCAGACATTATATATTGGTCTTCAAATAATTTTGAGCTTACTTTTGTACAGGGTGCAGTAGAGATCAAGTTTCAGTCTTCCACCAGAAGAAGCCCACTTTTCCTAGCACCGTTTGTTCAAGAGGCTATTTTTCTTACAATACATATTTTTGGTTCCTGTGTCTGAAATCAGATGGCTCTAATTTATTGAATTCTTTCTGTGTCCTTTATGCAGTTCCATTGGTCTGTCAATTATTTATTTATTATATCTTTGAGGTACCAGGGATTGAACTCAAGCCCTGGTGCTTCCCAGGTAGGGGCGGTACCATGAGCTAAATCCCCAGCCCTGTTTGTCTATTTTTGTGTCAGTACCACACTTTGTAGTATTTGAAATCAGGTATTGTGAGGCCTACACCCTGGCCCTTTTTGCCTATCTGGGTCTTTTGTGTTTCTATATTAATTTTAAAATTATTTTTTTCTACCTCTGTGGAGAATGTCCTGGGAATTTTGATGGAGAATGCATTCAGTCTGTAGACAACTTTTGGTAATGGGGCCATCTTAGCAGTATTAATTCTGTCAGTGTTGAACATAGACGATCCTTTTACTTTTCAGTGTCTTCTTCTACTTTTTTCTTCAGGGTTCTGGAATTTTCATTGTGGAGTTATATCACTTCCTTAGTGAGATTGATCCCTGGGTATTTTCAAAAAGTAATTATGAATAGAGCTTTTTTATGGTTTCTTTTTCAACTAGTCCATTATTGGTGTACAGAAAAGCTATTGATTGTTAAATATTGATTTTATATCCTGTGACTTTGCTGAATTCATTTATCAGTTCTAAATGTTTTTAGGATCTTCTAAATATAGGATCCTATTGTCTGTGAACATGGATAATTTGACTTCTTTTCCTACTTGAGTCCATTTTACTCCTTTGCCTGGCCTAGTTTCTCTTGGTCAAATTCCAAGAACTCTATTGAATAGGAGTGTTACAGTGGATAGCCTTGCCCTATTGTTGACTTTAGGGGAAATGCTAGCTGCTGTCTTTCATTCTGGATCATGTTTGCTATGGATTTGTCATATATAACCTTTACTGTAATGTTGAATGATTCTTCAATGCTTGGTGTCTTCAGGGCGTTTTATTGTGAAGTGATGTTGAGTTTTATAGAGGGCCTTTTCTTTATAACTTGAGATAATCATGTCATTTTGGTGTTTGACCCTGTTAACATGTTATATTGTGTTTATTGGTTTCATTATATTGAACCCTCTTGTATCCCTGGAACGAAGTCAACTTAACTATGGTATAAAATCCTTTGAATGTTTTGCTGAATTTAGTTTGTGAATATTTTATTAAGGATTTTTCAATTTGTTCTGAATTATTGTTGTTTCTCAAGTATCTTAAGATTTCTCATTAGGTTATTTATTTGGGCTTAATCTGTTTTCCTAATGTGAACCCCAAGTGTGATGAGATTTCCTCTTAGGCTTATAGTGTCCCGGAAATTTTGGTAAGTTGTATAGTGATTGTCATTAAATTTCACAAATTTTAAAATTTCTTCTGTGACTCATTGGCTGTTTAGGAGTGTGTTGTTAATTTTCCAAGAGCTTCTACTTTTTCCTAAGTTTCTCCTGTTATTGATTTCTATTTTTATGGTCTGATGTATGCGTGGGATAATTTCAGTTCTTTTGTATTTACTTAGGCAGGCTTAGTGGACTAGTACATAATCTGTTTTGGAAAAAGTACCATTCTCTGCAGAAAGGAGTGTGTACTCTGTTGTAGAGGGGTGAAATACTCTGTAGATGTCTATTAAGTCCTTATATTCAAGAATGTCATTCAGATCTGATATTTCTTTATGATTTTTTCATTTAGTTGCTCTATCTTTTGGGGAAAGAAGAGTGTGGAAATTTCTTACTGTGATCATGTTAGTGTCATTTGATCTTTTAGCTTTAGCAGTTTTAATTTTTATGAAGAGAGATGCTCCAGTTGTGGATGTATAAATATTTATTAATGTTATCTCTTCTGTCAGATTGTTCTCCTAAGTAGTACATAGTGACTTTCTGTGTCTGTTCTAATTAGTTTCAGCTTGAAGTTTGCCATATCTGAGATTAAAATTGTTCTTCTTGTTTATTTTCAGGATCCTGGTGCATGAAATATTGTTTTCCATCTTGTGATTTTTGATCTATGAATATCTTTTTGGATTAGATGTGTTTCTTGAATGCAACAGTCTGTTGGATTCTGTTTTGTGATCCAGTCTACCAGTCTGTCTTTTAATTGGGGGGTTGTGGCCATGAATGTTGAGAGATAGTATTGAGATGTGTTGGTTATTGACTGTCATTGCTTTCTTGCTGTGTTGGTCATGCCTTTATGTTTCTTTTCCTGACATTTTTTATGGTTGTTTATCCATTGACCATACTTGCGGTTTTCATTTCCTCTGGGTTGTTAGCTATGTCAATTTCACTGCTTCTGTCAAGAACATTTTAAAATTATTTTCTGGAGTGCTGATTTAGCACTCACATATCTTTTTATCTGGACTTTTTCATAGAAATATCTTATTTTTCCATCTATTTTTTTTTTTTTTTAGGTTTTTTTGAGACAGGGTCTCACTTTGTGGTTCAGGCTGGTCCTGAGCTCAGCCTCCAACTCACATCACAGCACTCCTCTTGCCTCTGCCTCCTGAGTGCTGGGATTACAGGCATGAGCCACCATGCCCTGCACTGTGGTATGTGGTATGTGGTACTGGTTGCTGCTGGGCATGAGTCTCCACACCCAGTACTGTATGTGGTTACCGGGGATCAAACCTAGGTCCTGGAGCTTGCAAGACAGGCACCAGAACCACTGAGCTAAATCCCCGGCCCTGTTCTCTTTATTTTCTTTGTGGCTCCTTTAAGTACTACATCATAATTCAATATTTTGTCCTCAGTTTCAGATACTCTATCTTCATATTGGTCATTCCCATGATTTATGAATTTTAGAGTTTATTTCAGGTATTCTTGTCTGATATCTTTTCGAGGATTCTGTATCCTTTCGAATGTGTCATGCAGGTTCAAGCTGTTTTGGTTAGACTGTCCAGGTTTTATTTACTTTCACTGAATTCAACATGGGCATATTGAATGATATTGTTGTAAATTTTTGGTTAATTTCTTTTTGGGATTCATCCTTTTTTTTTTTTTTTAAGACAGGGCCTTGCTTTGTAGTTCAGGCTGGCTCTGAGCTCATTATGTAGCTCAGGTGAGCCTCGAACTCAGCAATCCTCCTGCCCCTGCCTTCCAAGTGCTGGGATTACAGGCATGAGCCACCAGACCCAGCACTATGGTATGTGGTACTGGTGGGCATGAGTCTCCATGCCCAGTACTGTTGTATGTGGTTACTGGGGAATGAACCCAGGTCTTTGCATTTGCAAGGCAGGTGCTGGAACCACTAAGCTAAATCCCTGGCCCATGGATTCATCTGATTTCTTCAACCTTTTTATAAACTTTTCATAGAGTTTTGATATCTGATGTTTCCCTCCCCCTCTGTGATGCTTTGCTCTGCTTTCAGAGAGTTGGGAGATCTTGTGAGTCTTCTGGTGCCTTGCTTTCCCCATCCTCCTATGCGTATGTACGTCTATGTGTTTTGTTTGTTTATATTTATATTTTCATATACTCCCTCCCCCTTCTCTTTTTTGAGGGGGTCCTGCAGGTTGAAGTATAAAGTGAGGAGAGTTTGTAATTTATATATAGATTTTTAATATTTTGTTTCCTCCCTATGATGTCTTTTTAGGTTTGTATGTGCAGCAATAGTATTTATCCCTTCTGTTATTTACTTTAAGTGACTTGGTCTCTGTCCTTGTTTTCCAGAGAGAATTACTTCTATTATAACAGCATCAACTTTTCAGAGATACCTGCTAGGCTCAGCTAGCTATTGGTTTTTGGATCTGTGTCAGGATCCTACAGTCTTTGTTAGGGAGGAAAGATTGTAGCATATTTGGCCTAGAATCCAGTTCTTTGATAATGGACTATGGTACTGTTTTTGACAAACTGGATAGTGGTATACATGGAACACCAATTGATCTTAACAACTATGTCTTCTTGGCTACAGTAGTACAATCAATGATACCAAGAGTACTGAGAACAAACTGGATAGTGACAAACTCTAATAATTAACAGTGTATCATCATTAACCATAGAAACAAGGGCTAAAGTTACAGAACAAACTCTAAGACCAACCAAATGTTTATATACAGTAAATATCTACTTGATAAAGTGATTTTTAATTTTCAAAATAGAATAGTATTCATCCATAAAAAGATATAGTTAATTACCTACAAACTTGTAAAGTAAATGGCATGGATATGGAAGAATGAAGAAAGAAGAAAAAATAAATAAATTATGAAAAATTAAACAATGACAGATAGAAGGAAGGTGGTAAAATTAAATAACAGTTAATAACATTTAATTAATGTTAATTAATAACATTTAAATGTTATTTAATAAATTAAATAACATTTCCTGTTAAGGAGTAAAGGAAAATTAGTAGTGTTAGATAATAGTAACCAAAAAACTCCAACTAAGACAAGGATAAACAGCAGAAAATGTGGATTAACATAGAGGAAAAGAAAATTTAAAAAACAGTCAGGAAAGAGATTGAAAGACAGCTAGCAAGAAAAAAAGAAGAGGCAGAGAAAAAAGAGAGGATCTACTCAAACAAATAGACTAAAATTCTATTTTAAAAAGGGAGGATAAGAACATGTGTGAAACAGCTCCAAATTCCACCAGTAGTTTTAAAAAGAACCAATAGAGGAGGAAAAAAAATTGCTTAAATGAAGAGAAAAGAGTAAGAGAAAAAACAAAAGAGGGAAAAGTCCCGTACATTTCCGGAAGAGTGATTTCTTCCAGAGCCTGCAGTCTTTAGTACACAGGTCACAGTCCTCTTCAGCCTTACTACAGTCTGTGAGATTGTGTGGAGACTTTGCATCCCCACCGGCCCTGTCTGTAAACCCTGCTTGTGGCCACTGCTCCAGCCCGGACAGCTGCCCACGAAAACTACGGAGCATTGGTTTGTGAGGCTCCTGGCCTGGATTCCTGCTGCTTGCGTGCTGAATAAGTCTGCAGCAGATTCTAATCTTCTGCTTGTGCTACAGTGGATGGATGGTAAGAAGAAAAACACAGAGACAGAGATAAAGAGACAGATACACGGGGGGCCAGGAGGAACAGTACTTGAGCAGCCAGAGGCTTCAACAAGCAGAGGCCCCAACACCTAGAGCTGGCAATGTTTGTTGGTGCTGTCGTTGTGAGGTTGAGGTAAAGGGGCTCCGTGAAGGAACTATGTGGAGGGTGTATGGATATGTTGTGATGCAGGGAAGGCTTGTAAAGGGAGAGACAAAGCTTTCCTGAATTAGGAACAGAGCAGACAAAATATAGGTCATGGTTAACAATTTACCTTGTTTCTTTTAGCAAAGAACGTTTTTAACTTTGGGAACAGAATTGGAGCATGAGTCAATCTGACCTCAGCACGTAGGGTTTGGTTGGTCTTGTTTCTATAAACAAGCCTCGGTGATGGGTTAACTCTTCACAGCCTGTGCTGCTCATAGCCTGTTTGAGGCATAATCAGTGGAGTAGTCTTCCATAGTTGGGGGCCAATGATGGGGATCTGATGTATATTCTGGTGTCCGTGGGATGAGCTCTAGACACTGGATGTAGGCTTCAGATGCCACAGGGTGCCCAGTGGAGACTCAGCTGTTCGTGGGACTGATGTGGAGAGATCCTAGCAGGCCCAGAGAGGGTGCAGGACACTGGACTGTATCTCACGGGCATGCAGAACACCAGACAAAACCGACTCAACTACTGCTGCTAACAAAGAGGGGACTGGCCTGTTAGACCAGGCAGGGACTGTGCCTCGAACTCTGGCAGAATGAGGGTGCAGGATATGAGGTGCCCCCAGTGGGGACAGGACTCCTGGTGCTGAATAGACACCATCACAGTCCAAGTGTACCATGTGGAGACTCATGCAGGACTGAAAACAGGGTGGAAATTCAGGCTGCCCGGGGCTGGTGTGAGGTGTCCTGCAGAGCCTCTGGCAGGTCTAGGATCTGAGCAGGGCGGTTGGAACTGGGTGTGGACTGAAGGAAGCCCAAGGTGCTGAGTACAGACTCAGCCTGGATCAGTGCAGCTCTGTGTGCCAGATGAGTGTCCCAGTTGATGTGGGACTCAGGTGTGCTAGAGTCCAGTGTTTACAAGTCCTGACACAAGCAGTGGTTGCTTGTTTGTCCTTTCTGAGTGTGAGATGGGATGAGTTGGGTGGGGGGAGGCTCTCCTGTCCCTGGTCACTCACCCCTGGTGTATGCCAGTAAAAATGCTGCAGGCTGCCGCCTCCTCAGTGTTCGGAGAGGGGAAAGTGGTGTGAAGGGGCCCGAGGACCCCAGTCTGGCCTGTGAGGCTGGAGCCTGTTACACTCCTTCATCTATGTGGGAACTTCTCATACACAGCTGTTCCTGGGATTGGTGAGATGGGGCGTCTTAGACAGCTCTCCCGTTTTTTATCCCTACATGTATATTTTATTGGAGCTACAGCTTTCATCTTTCCAATTGATTTCCTGTGTCAGGGTGTATGTCTCTCCTTTTCTTCCAGTTACTCGTGTTTTTAATTGATCTTCTCTGAATCTCTCAGACGTGACTCCTCCTGTAGTTAGCCATGTTGGATCCTCTCAAACTTCCAAATTGTGGACTTTTGTCCATTTATTTGTATCCCTGTGGGCCCGTGAATTCCTATGATATGAGATGGATTATAATTTCTAACATTCCCCAATTGCTGTCATAACTGTCTCCAGTTTGGCTAGTGGGATCCCCTTAAAGCTGGCCCTTTGTCGTTTTGGAACATTTCCTGGCTCTCTGAAGCAACAAGGGTTTGGGAATGTCCTCATCTATAGTTCTGGCCATGAATTTCTTTAGACGAGAAAGAAACCTGGAAAGACCATTTGAGTGGCAGGTGTGCTGTCTGCTGCTAGGACATTGTTTTCCCAGGTCTTCTTGGTGGGCAGAATGAAGGCCTCCTTGTCCATGTCTGCACTCATTTTGTGTCCACAAACTCAGGTCTGTGAGTTCACACCAGCACCAACTACCCTCATTTTACACCACAGGGCTGATCACAGGTTTTTAAAAATTTTGAGACAGGGTCTTGCCTTGTAGTTCAGACTGGCCCTAATTTCACTATGTAGCGCAGGCCAGCCTCGAACTCGAAGTAACCTTCCTGCCTCTGCCTTCCAAGTGCTGGGATTATAGGCATGAGCCACCTTGCTCAGGATTGTGGTATGTGAGTATCGAGGATCGAACTCAGGATGTTGCACTTGCCAGGCAAACGCTGGAACCACTGAGCTAAATCTCTGGCCATAGTCATGGGTTTCTTAATCTGTAATCACGTTTCTGATAATGAAAGCCTGGTTCTCATTAACCTTAATGCTTTTCTCAATTGAATGAACCTCTTTCTGGGCTTATCATTTATAGTTACCCAGCGTTCTCCACATACTCTGCCATGTTTTTTCCCAGATCCTTACCAATCTGCTCATTTGCCATCAGGCTTTCACCTTTCCCTTCCTTCTCCACAAAGCTTTTCCCAGTGCAGTGTCTCCATCTTACTGGACTCCTGCGGGAATCGGTAATTCTGGTCCCTTTCATATTAGCTCTTTGAGCACGAGTAGAAATATTTTCACTTGTAATTTTTGTTAAACTATCAAATCTAATGAAGACATGGGGTTCCTGAATGCAGCTGGTATTTAAAGGGGAAAATTCTGACAAGGTTATTATTATATCCATTATTCTCTAAGTGAATAACAAACCTCTCACGTTAGTGCAGCGTTATCTACAGGTCAGTGTGGCAAAAACAGAGACAGTTGTTCTCTCCAGGGCAGATCTCAGTACTGTTTTCAAGATAACAGTCAGTGTGTGTGTTGGTCAGCTTTGGGTTACCATGGTGGAATACCTGAGTCAGGTTAACTGACAAAGAAGAAAGGATGATCTAAGCTCTCAGTTCTGGACATTCCAGTCTGAGATCTGGCGGCCCGACTGGCTCAGGTTTGTGGTGAGAGTCACATGTCATGGTGAGTGACTGTTGGCTCAGACAATTATGTTTTAGTCAGGAAGCAGATAGACAGATAGATAGATAGATAGTCCAAAATCCCTTAGAGGGAACCCTGCCCAGTGTCCTAAAGATAGTCACAGGACCTTGCCACCTAAAGGTGCTGCCATCTCCTATTAATATTATCCTGGACAGTTGACAGTGATGGCTCTATAAGGCTCTCAGTATACTTTTTTATCAAATTAACAAGTGAAGAAATTCATTTCTGAGCACATGATACTGACACTTAGGTCGTGGATAATAGTCAAAAGACCATTAAGTACTTTTTTGGTCTTTAGAGCAAAAAGATTTCTGCAAACAAGTCCTCAACCTTGGCATCTGGGACTTATTTTTTACTCTTTATCAAATAGAAATCTTTGTCATTTACCACCACTTGGAACTTCATCATTCATTCAACTGTTGCAGTGTCTCTGTCTCATTCCTTGGGGAAGTCACAGGTAAGGACTGTTCTCCTCCACATTATTGTGAAATCTGCAGGTATGACATTCCTGTGGTTTGGGAACACAGGGTTCCAGGAAAGCCATCACGAATGTCACCAAGTCAGCCTCCTGACCAAATTTCCCTTCTTTTATTAAAAATTTGAATATGAAAGGCACGTTTTTGTTGTTGTTGTTGTTGTTGTTTTTTAGAAAGTCTTCTAGAACATTGTGTTCTGTTTTGCTCTTTTGTCCCCATATGAAGCAGTAGTCTTCCTGGGCTGATATCCGCCTCTCTTTGCAAATCACTAGGAGGTAATTTTCTAAGAGAAAGCAATGGGATTGTAGGTGTGAATCAGGCAGCAGGTGCAGATCAAATGCTTAGATTCAAAGATTATTTCAAGGAACTGATGGTGGTAATAAAAGAGAGACCAAGGGAACAGGTCTGTGATTCCAAAGCTATTTCTAGGAGACAGCATTAGTTTAGTACTTCCAGCCACTTCCTTGGAGTTGGAACATGGCTCCTTTGTACTTATTACCTTTAGAGGCATCTTGAACAATATTTGTCTACTGGCATTTCTGCCTGCCCTTCATTCTGTTTGGGTTCTTAAGGAAAGTGGCTGTTAGCTTTGTTTTATATGATATTTTTCTTCACTCACAGTGCCCAGGCTTTGCCTTTCTTTTTGAATAAGGATTTTACCACTGATCAATTCTATTTCCAGTTTATCCTTGTAATAAAGAAATGATAAGGAACTTGCCTTTTCTGCCCATTTGCTTTCTCAGTCTCTCCTTCAATCTGAAGATTGATTCCTTTTCCAGAAAGTTCAGCACCTCCAATTACAGGTGCTGGTGCCAGCTCTAGAATTGGACTGTGAGGAGCAAAACCCCATTAATTTCCATTCAAACCCTGTGTGATCTTGAGTAATTCACTTGTTCTTTCTCTGTCCCAGTTTCCCTACTAGTTAGAAAGGAATAGCATAAGGATCAAATGGAGTAACTCTTGGAATGTTCTTAATTCACAGCTGGTATGCATAGTGTGCCAAACATGATAATTATGACTTACCTTTCCATCTAAAGCCTTCCTCCACAAGGGGGCCACCCAGATTCTGACCATGTAGCAACTTGAACTTTGTTAGTTGAGCATTTTACCAAGCATTTTAGATCCACCAGTAGCCATTTGCATCTGAAGTGTTACAGGAACAGTGGGTGTCTAGGGCATTGGCCAAGGTCTCCTCTGACTGGTTGGTATCCATATTTAGCTTGAATATGTCCCTAGATGTCATATTACATTTCTCTCTCCTATTGGAACAAAAGCTTCCGAGAATAGGCCTTGTGCTTTACAAGTACCTAGTCTCCAAGACCGTCTTCTCTTCAAAATGGACATTTTGTAACTCTTAGTTTAACTGAAATAAATTGTGGGACTTTGAGGTACCATTGTCCCCTTCGGGTGTTATGGGAAAGCCAGCCAGTCACCGTTGGGCTGAATCTTCACAGCAGGTGTCATGTGGAGTTGCATCTGGAGAAGAGGTGTCTGTGAGTCCCGAGTCAGCTAGATCTAGGTAAGAACTGTGTTGTGCCTGTGCGGTCACCATTTCTCACTGGCGCTGGCCTCTGTCAGGACATCCCCACTTTGGGAGGCACCTGCTACTTGACTCCTTTGTGAGCTTAGGAGTGTCCACGGGTCCCGAGCTGTGGCTTACTGATCTGTGAACTGTCACTGGGCCCTTGTTGCTCCTCCTACCTCTCCATGCTCCCACCCACCCCCAGGACTTGATGCATCCACAGGATGCAAAGAGTAAGTGTGTTCCTTCTCCATCGTAGCTACTGTACAGATTCCAAGGTGGTTTTTCAGGACAAGTTAGGACTGGAATAAAATATTCCAAATGTTCCAATTGAAAGATCCTTAATATTTTAACATGGAGAGTTTATACGTATAATACAATATTCCTTTAGTTCCGTGGTCTGGAATGGGAGGGGGTATTTCAGAGTTAGCAGGTTCTCAGAGTGGGAGTTTCTATTTTTGAAGTGAGGTAGGACCTGAATCTGACTGAGTTAAATGTATGAAATGAATCATGTCAGAAATGAAGTGTAGATTCCACTAGGTCAGCAACGGAGAACTTTTAGAGACGAGGGCCCAAATTACAACCCAGCACCCACTTATTTACCACAAAGTGCCAACACTGCAATTAAGCCTGAACACTGAGGTTTAGTTTAGCAAAAACAACTCACACATTAATATCTTTTGTCTTAAAGGAAAAACAGTAAGGTCCATGCCGCAGGTGGGCCACCACTGCATTAGGTCATAACGGTGAATCATAGCAACTGGAGGAAGTGAGGAGCCAAGAAAACCTTTGTCCTCAGCACCTCAGACCAAACTTAAACACCGTTATTCTAATGGTAATGAGGTCACCTAAGGCTGGAGGCAGAGGTTAAAATAAGTGTGCCTCATCCATGTTTATAGCAGCACAGTTTGTATTGGCTAAATCCTGGAAACAGCTCAAATGCCCATTAATGCAGCAGCTGCCATAAAGGAGGATAGATGAGACATTTCTAGGTAAATGGATGCACGTTGAGACCATAATTTTAAGTGAAATAAATCAGACACAGGTGAGTAAGTATCACATTGTTTCTCTGGTGTGAGAAACCAAAAGGGGAAGAAAGGATCAAAATGTATAATAGATGTTGGGAAATAGGAAGAAATGTTCAGATATGAAGGGAAATTAGGGAGGGAGATAGGGAAAGGAAAGAAGGGAAAAGAAAAAAGAACAGAAGGAAAAAATGGAAGCAAAGCTTTTATAAGGAAGGAGTGGAAGAAGGGTTGAACGGAGGGGAAGAAACTGGGGGAAAGGAAGAATCAAGATATATTATGTACAGGTACAAATTCCCTATAATGAATGTGATTATTATGTATATCTAAAATGTACCAATAAAACTAATTATAAAAACCTCTATGTATTCTTTATGAAGATGTTAACCCCCTGTGTGCTGAGATATAAAGGTGAGGCCTTTATTTTCCTTCCTTCCAAAGGAATGAAACTATGTATCTTTTTGATATCCTGTTCTGAATTGTTGCTTGCATTCTTAGAATTTCCTTCTGCATGTAAACTAGTAATAACAATGCCAAAACTAAAACTCTGGAAAAAACAAGAAAAACTATAAGTTGTGAAAATGGTTGGAAGTTTTATAAATTGAAATGATTAAAGTCCTTCCAACAAATGGAGCATAAATTACAAATAAAGAAAAAATCAGAACCTAATTTGAAATATGAAAGTGTGCCTTGAGTGAATGGAAAGGCAGGACTTTGGATTAGGAGCCAGGAAACTTAGGTTGGGCTTCTTGAAACTATAACTTGGATACCTAGCTGTTGGTGCTATAAACTATAAAAGGAGTTAGGGGTACAGCTACCCGGAAAGTAAATTTGGAAAATATACCAGGTGTTATTTCTGTGTTATTACATTTAATAATTAACAAAGGCTGATATTGCCTTCCTATGTATGCCGTCTTATGTGGGACAGGACCACAAAGCCATTGCCAGCAGAGCCCAAGCATAAGCCAAGCCTTGTGGCTACTGAATGTTAATGTAAGGCATAGTCGTGTTGCTAAGATTTTGCACCAGGAATCCTCTCTCAGGAGGAGGTGGGTAAGGGTTAACTCTACTCTAGTATCTACCCAGAACACTTCAGATAGTCAGCGCTGTGAGGTGTTTTTCTCCCTCTCCCTCCCTTCCTCCTTTCTTCTCAATCATACTCTCTCACTCATTTCTTCCTACAGTAATGGAGCAATGTCTCTCTAAGATGGTGGTGTACTCTAGGAGTTTCTGAGAAACAGGCATGGTCTTGCCTTTGAGGAGGTTCCTGTCCATGCTGGGAAGTGTAAGCCGTGGTACAGTGGTGGCCCCAGTGGGTCATCGTCTCACTACAACTGCTCAGGCCCAGGAAAGAAAGCAGATTTTTCTTCTAGGACGTAAATTTTAAGAAATAATGCCCTATCACCAGGTCCCATCTTCTCTTCAAATCAGGTTATTTTAATTCTTAGTAGAGACAAAGCTCTTCCTGTTATAATACATTTATAGTAGATTAAGATGAGGTTTGCAAATGAGATACTAATTATCATAGAACTTGGGGTACATAATTTCCACTTAATTATTTTTCATTAATTTGGTCATACAAAGCTTAAGATAAAAAAAAAAAATCACTGTGGTTTTGTTGTACCATCTCCTCTTTTTGCCTCCCAGGAATAAACATGTAGTAAACATGTATGTATCAAGGCAGAAATGTTCACATTTGAAGAGCTTGTACTGAAATTTTATACTGGAAGAGAACTCTTTTGGAAGACTTTTGTTTAGTAAATCACTGGGAAAGTGTGAGATCCTGAGAGTATGATGTGGCAGGAACTGAGGAGACAAAAGACAATGTCAACACAAGAATTTGAGAGTTCGAGGACCGAGTGGAGACCAGGAAGGGGTGGAGCAGAACAGAAGGGAATGGATAGCAATGCAGCTGAGGCTAAAGTTTAAGTTGCAGCAACTACCAAGGGTTTTTGGGAAACAGAGTAATGTCATTTTCAAGTTGTGTCTCTTGCTGGAATGTAAACTATCTCTGGAAACATTAAAAAAATTGAGTGGGACTTACTGGCAGGCTGAGTCTACTTTTGAGCTGACCGAGTTCCAAACTGGAAAATCAGGAATGCGATGAAGATTCTGTCCTTGACAAACTCTAGACCGCTTCTCAGGGCTGTTTTTGACAAGCTTGAGATTTATTCTCAAGAGCCCAGTTATATTAAGAATCCTGCTAAATTAGGTAAGCAACAACTTCCACCCTGATATCTGATTAAATTCCCTCCCCCACACAATCCTGTCAGATAGTTTAATTGCCCTAAATGTTTCCTCTTAGGAATCTCCCCCCACTGACTCCATCTTGTTTCCTGGCTGTTCACTTTCACTGTCTGCACTGTATCTACTGAAGTCTCCTTTCCTCTTGGCATTTCCTCTGGATAGAATCTGTTTTCACCTCTTTAACCCTTGTCTAGCTTTGGCCTTTTTAAAATAAACACATCAGAGCCAGAGACAGTGTAGATAGTTAAAGTGTAGGAGTGTCTTTGATTCTCTATGTTTCAGAGAAATCCTGGGAAGGATTTAGGAATTTTCACAATTCTCTGGAAAGGTGAATTTTATCTAGATTTTTTTTATTAATGTTAAAAGAAGGGAAAGTGGCTAGAAGTATGAGTTCAGATCTCTGTTACTACCCCATATGACTTTCAGCAATTTCCTTAGATTTTTGTACTGACGTTTTTTATAACAGCAGCAACTAACTCACAGGGGAAGGATTCAGTTAGATAAGCAAGAAAAGCAAAATTCTTGGGACATTATAAGCATTTCTGAAATGTTAGATACTATTGAGTATCTGTTGAGTGGACTTATTTCCATTGTATTTCTGGTCATTATTATCCTTTAGTTTAGGAGCTGTAGGCATTTAACCCTGCTAGGGCTTGCATCTCCAAGGCAATGGCCAGGTATGTCTCAGTCCTTGAAGACTTTTCTCATTGTCTTTGCAGACTGCCAACTCCCATCCCTTATGTGTGGAAATGGCTTCTTCCTGAGGCTTTTACTATAGCTCACCAACCTACTGCTCCCAATTCTTTGGAAATGAGTGCTTTGGAAAGGTGCCCAGATCACCACACAAACGGATCATTTTATTTATGTAACCTCTGAGAGTTTACAAAGGGCTGTGCATGCCAAACTCGTGAATAAAGGTATCCATAACTTCACTGTGCAAATAAGAAATTGTGGCTCAGAAAGGCTATTTGAGAACCCAACTCACCTGATCCAAGGCCGTTATAAAATGGAACTCAGGACTTGTGATTACTTTTCCATTGATTTTTGGGAAAGGGAAAAAATGTTCAGTCTGCAAACTCAACTCCTGTGCAAGGATAGAAAAGCAGAGGAAGATAGTTGTGAGCTATTTTGCATATCAAGGGAATTAATTCTAGCTAAGATTAGAAGTTTATTTGCTCAAATTAAGTGCAGTCTTCTAGTGCTCATCTTCTATATTTCCTTTATTTGAATCTCTTTGGACCTTTTTTTTTTTTTTTTTTGCTTGTTTTTAAGTTTTTGAGACTGAGTCTAGCTTTGTAGTTTAGGCTGGTTCTGAGCTCAGCCTTGAACTCAGCAATCCTCCTGCATCTGCCTCCCAGAGTGCTGGGATTACAAGCATGAGCCACCATCCTGGGCATTGTGGTATGTGGTTCTGATTGCTGGTGGGTGTGAGCCGTCACGCCTGGCATTGTTATATGTGGTTACTGAGGATCAAACCCAGGACCTTGTGCTTGCAAGGCAGGTTCCAGAAACACAGAACTCTCTGACCCCCTTTGGAACTTCCTATTTGCTGTTGTCAGTTAACTAATTTAAGAAAGTCACACGTGCCATGCTTAGAGAGATTCTGGTGTGATCTCCATCATAGGCCCAAAGACATATGGTCCTTGAACTTTATATCTACTTGAAGCTTGAAATATGACCCACTGGGAGGAGCAGAGTACACGTGCCTTCTGAGCTACAAGGCAAACGTCAGGGGCTGACTAGCTTCCCTTCTCTGAATCTTCTGCTCAGTGTGGTAATCTTGTTTGCTTGCTCATGGGATGACCAAGCTGTGATCCTAAACACCTTAGTTTTCACAGCTTTGGGGAAGGAGGGGCTCTTTCGTAGGTAAAAGGAAGATGAAGAAGAAGAGGTGGCTGGGAGAAAAAGAAACTTCCACTAGTAATGGGAAACTAGAAACCTTTGAAATGATCTTACTGTTGGCATCTATACAGAAAACTGGGTACAAAGCTTTAAGATTTCAAGAGTGCTAGAAACCTAGGGCTGAGTATCTGTGGAAAGCAAGGCTTCACCTCTTGCAGGTGTACAGGAAGAGCTGTGCAGGGCTCAGTGACTGTGGACGTCTAGCCTCTTACCCTGGTGACTAGCAAAGATGAAGACAACACCAAGCAAGTTTCCATGGTGTCAGCCGCTTGCTCTTGAGGATCTGACTGTTCAAAGACTTAAAGATCACATGCGATGCAAGGTGAGTACACAGGGGGTGGGCTGGCCTTCGCCCACATGTGCTCACATCTGACCTGGAGATTGGAAAGGACCAGAGAGGAGGGGTCAAAGGGCTAGTCTGAAAGTCAGCAAAACCCCGAGGCATCGCACTACCATAACAGATAGGACCCTTAAAATACATGTAGTGGTTCAAGTACACATGAATTCATTTAATACCTTCCCAGGATTCCTGTGTTGAAGGATGTGACCTAATACAGGACCTACTAAGGGACAGATTTTCATGTTGTTGATTGTCATTATTGTTCTCTAGCTATTCAAAGAACTTTTAATTGTCACATTGAAAACTCTGTCTAAATCTCCCTGGTTCATTATCCCAAGTGAAGGAGGAGGGGCCGGGATGTCACTCCAGACAGAGTGCTCTTCTGGTATCTCCAATGGCATGACAGAAATGGCTTTGTGTGCAGAATTATCGGAGGGAACTGTCTCTGCTCCCATAACTCTGAATACGTAGTTAGTGATTGCAAAGCTTTTTGGACAAAGGAAGATAGCAGGAAGATACCTCACAGTGTTCGTTACCAGTGTGTAGGTTTGAAGTGTGTTTTTCCAAGCTTTCCATGCAGTTGCTAAGCAATGCTAAGGGTCTTCACAAGCAATTAGAGGGGAGAAATATATCAAGTCAACCTTCATGTTTGTCACTAATTAATATTTATTGGATTCCCACACACCTTGCTTGGCTTTGAGAAAGGAAACACATATGGAATTTTGTGATAATTGTAATAATTATGAGTCCAGCAATAAGGTAGAAAAGGGAATAAATGGGCCAAATGTGCAAAATATGGATTATGTGAAGAATTTTGAATTTAGTGAATCAATCTCTCTAGCAGAGCCCTGAGAATCTCTCTTCAGAACTAATGTATTATGGTTCTGAAGTATCAGTTGATTTCTCTATGAGGAAATTATAATTACACTGTGGCAGGATCCCTGGCAAGTATTTGAACATCAGCAACAACCCTTCTCTCCACTTTTTATGTTAGAACTGAATTGAATTCAACTCAACTCAATTCATTTTGAATCATCAGTATTATATTGTGGACCAAAAGTCTAATGTCAGGCTTTTGTGGAAAGGTGAACTAGTAAAATAAAATCATTAAAAAAAATAGTTGTGGTTAAGTGACAGGGGTTCTAGTTCTGGTTCTGCTACTTCCTGGTTGTATAAGTGTGGACAATTTACTGGACCTTCCTAAGGTTCAGTTTTCCTCTTGAAAAGTGAATGTAAAGCTGTAATAGCATCTACAACTTGAGGTTACTGGGAAGATCACATGAGATACAGCACATGGCTGGCACATAGTTAATTTCTTACTAAATCTTAGCTAACACTGGAAGTGGCAACAGAAACTTCTTCTCTAGCTGCAGAGAGGAAAATTATTCATTGAAGACTCCTTCATTCCTTATTCTGTACCAGGCTCCTAGCAAGTCATTCTGGGGTTGTCCTAGCTCCCGAGGGGTGTGGTGGTGGAGGAAGACAGATGTGAATCCAGCTGTAGCTAGAAAGGAAACTTGTCCATAGTGTACAGCTTGGGGTTGATGCAGTTTCCTTAGCTGGGAGGTTTTGGCTAAAACTGCCACCAGAGTTGTGTTAACAAGTTGAAAATTTCTCATTGTGTGTAACAGAACATGCAGTTTCCAGTGCTAAATGACGAAGCCCTCAGGGTTCCTATTCTTTCCATCTTCCCCGTGTTGGCTTCATTCTCGAGTGTTAGTTAGGAGGGGTGATGTGCAAAATGTTCAAATATCATCTGTTTGGAAGAGGAGGAAAAATCATTTCTTTTGTCTTTCCACAAGGTGAAGAAACTTCTGCTAGAAGTCCAGGAGATAACTTCTGTCATTTCATCTGTCATATGTGAGTTATGCTCCTCTGCTAGACAAGTCACTGTCAAGAAAAAGAGAGTGGCCTTCAAATCCTGAAATCCGCAGGAGATGAGCCTTTCCGTGGATGTAGGCACCCAAGGGAAAAGAGAGCTGAGCTAAGACATGGTGATCTGGGAAGTGAGGAAGACGACGCTTCCTTGGTAGGAGCCAACAACACAACAAATGTGCGAGGGAAACAGGAATACCTTACACAGCTTGCAGTTGTGTAAACAGCCTGAACTCAGATGTTGGCTTTGGCAGGTAGCGATGAGCTGAACTCAGATGTCAGCTTTGACAGGTAGTAATCAGCAGGGTGTGGATTTGATGGTGAAGGGAAGATTAAGAGGGAAGAAAAGAGCAAGACAAAGGGATGTGCAGGAGGATGAGACGGCTCCTGCACATGGGCAGCACCGACTGGTTTTGGTCTCACACCAAATGAAACCTGAGGAAAGACAAGAACCAATGAAACCTGAGGAAAGACATGAATGCCAGGTATCAAACCCCGAGAGAGAGTGACCTCTGGGAGATGAGACCCAAGAGCTGTTCAGGTTGCTCTTTTGCCACTGTTTTCAGGTCACAGCGCAGGGAGAAGGTGGGAATGAAAAAGAACCTACTTTTATGTTTCCTCCCCATCAGCGCTTTCTGAACAAATTTTGCTGAAAGTTGGAATCTGACCTGAAAACAAATCTTAGAAGTTAATTTACAACTATATAGATAGTGAGAACTCCAGAGAGATTTACCTAACCCCGGAGATATGTGTTTATATCTCATGAGGGAATTGGAGACATCTCTGGGCAGTAAAACTGGAGTTGGTGGGATTATCTGTTCTCTGGAGAGATTTATTTACATTCCAAAAGGATAGAGCAAGGCTTACACAGAGACTCCCCCAGAAGCAGAAAGAGGCAACTACCTCTTTCTCTTAAATGTAATATAGAAATTAATATTTTTCTGTTGTTCTTTACCTAAGGGATAGGGCTATCACTAACAGAAGACTGTTTTTCTTGTACGGTTTTCTTTATGTTACTCTGGGGATGTGGGGGAATGATCCTGCACCATTACTTTGACTTCTGATATTACTGTAAGTATAATAAGAAGTCTGTCTTTGATCTGAAATTTCAGTGTGCATTAAGGACAAAATTAATAAGGATGAATATTAAAATATAATGAGAAGTATCATGGCAGAGCTTGGCAGACATCCTGTGTCAGACAAACTGGAATTGAGAGTTTGGGGAGACTAGCCGAGAGTTTGCAAGACTAACTAGAAGTAGGCACTGAGAGAGAGAGAGAGAGATAGATAGATAGATAGAGACAGAGACAGACAGACAGACAGACAGACACACACACACACACACACACACACACACACACACACACACAGAGAGAAAGAGACAGAGAGAGAAAGAGAGAAAGAGATAGGGTCAGCCCTGGACATGGGCAGGAGCTTCTCTGCTTAATCAGCAGGTTACTGATCAATGTGTTTGTGTGAAGAAACTGCTTGAAAGTAGGGGAAAACAATTCAAAAGGATTTTTAAAAAGTACCAGGCACTCACGAAGATCTAGGAATGTTGTTCGTTCTCACAAACCAGACTTGAAAATTTATGACACATTCGAAATTTACAGGAAGGCTTTTCCAAAGGAGCAGAGAATAATTTGACTCAGACTGGAGGCCCATGAGATATTCAAAATAATACACGCACACCTAATAAGACCAAATTTTTCCCAGGTAACTAAACTGCACCCTCACACACTAGATATACAGGAATACCAAAATACAAAGCAACCAGTGAGTTACAATTCACAGTCTATCATTAATGCAAAGATTATTGTCATATAAAGAAACAGGGGAATATGATGCATAATGAGCAAAATATTAACAACCAATCTGGAGGTGACAAGATGTTAAAATGAGAAATAAATTTAAACAAGTATTTAACTGTATTCCTTCTATTCAAAATGTTAATTAGGGAAATTCAAGACACAAAAGAGGCTTATATTGAATCTCTAGAGATGAAAACTATAATACTTGACATGAAAAGTGCAACTTATGGCACTAAAGGTAGGTTCCACAGGAGAGAAAAAGATAAGTAAAGTTGAAGACACAGCAATGGAGACTCTTAAAAATGAAACTAGAGAGACAAAAAAGTCATTGTATATGAAAAAGCATCTTGGCTCATACACACGCAACTGACATCTCAAAGGGGGGAAAATGTTAGGTTAGATAGGACAGATAACATATTTGAAGAAATAATTTCTGAAATTTAATAAAAATTTTAAATAAAATATAAACACAAGAAAAACCGATGACAAAGATAAAACATTAAAAGCTCCTGGAGAAAAAAAAAGTCACATTAAATGTAAAGGAGAAAAGATAACAGTAGCAGCAGATTTCTTGTCAGAAACAATGAAAGAAATGGTATTGGTAGGTTGGAGAATTATAAGCAATAAGACTCAGTATCACTTACCGCAGGGAAGTGGTTAAGGGGGTACACATAGCAAGTTGTGGTAAGAGCCATATTTGTACAGGTTTGCTGGAATCAGATGAAAAATTTTGGGTGCTCTTTTATGGACACTGGAACATCTTGGAGATTGTGGAGAGATTTTAGAGACTTCTGGGCAGGAAAATATCTCACTTGCATTTTAGAAAGATCATGACATTGATTTACCCAAGTATTAATACATGGAAGAACAAATTAATGGGGAAGGATAGTTTGGAAGATCGAGAGACTGGACAGAGGGAGTGTAAGCTTAAGGAAACTATTGTAGTCATTCATTCCTTCATTCAGCATCTACCTAAATCTTGTTAACCAAATTTGGAGTCAGTACCTCAAGATAACATGCTGGGCAAAGTAGCTGTTTACATAAGGCCTATGAGTCTATAAACATGTTGGAATCCATTTTGTCTGTCAGTATAAATGGATGGGTTTCATTCTTTACAGCAACTGTGCAGTTTTTATTGATTCATTCAACAAATATTCTTTATTTTTCAGGTTATATAAAATATAGCAATGAATAGAAAGAAATCCTTGAATTTGTGAAGCTTTATACTAGACAAAGGTGGGCATAGAATAGAGAAATACACAAAAGCAAATATATAAATTCAGCAGAGTTCATCCCATGAAACACAACAGGGACCTGTTTATTCTTTACAGTGGGCAAATAGCAGGAAGCCTGGTTCAACAGCATTCCTGGCCTCTCAGAAGATTCTGTGACCAAAATCTGTGATCACAAATCTCATCATCAGGATTGGCTAGAAAAACTAAGTTAGTAATTTAAGAAGTTGTGAATTTTAGCATTATTGTTAGTAAGTGAGATTTATCACCAAATACTGGCAAGAAATTTTTGGAGGGAAAATTTCATTGTGTCCTTTCTAGGCTGAAATTCAATCTGTTGAAGTATAAAAGTACATATGTTCTGAGTAAAACACTGCAATATTGCATTAGTGGCCAAATCTGCTTATTTTATGTAAAATCAAATGGTATTTTCAAATGTTTTAATACTGTAATCGATAAGACTTCATGCAACTGATAACAGAGAATGTTATCTACATAATTTCAGAAAAATTACTTTTATGCTAACAAATGTTTATTAAATGTTATACTAATAGAGTAGCAATAATAGTGATGATGATGAGAATGATTAAGTTATATCACTTTTCTAGTCTCTGTAGATTGTCACAAGAAGTCATATCACTAAACAAAATAACTTTAAGAATCTATTTAATTCCATCTTGGTCAGGATTTTTTTTTTTTGAGACAGAGCCTTGCTTTTTGTAGTTCAGACTGGCCATGAGCTCAGCCTTGAGTTCACAGCAATCCTCCTGCCTCTGCCTCCCAAGTGCTGGGATTACAGGTGTGAGCAACCACACCTGGCACTGTGGAATGTGGTTCTGATTGCTGATGGGTGTGAGTCTTCACGCCTGGCATTGTTGTATGTGGTTACTGATGATCAAACCTGGGCCCTTGTGTTTGCAAGACAGGAGCTGGAAGCACTGAGCTAAATCCTCTGCCTGAATCATGAATGTTTTATTTGAGAGGTTTTCCTACCTTGTGAATATGGATCAGGAGCAGAATGTTAACTTCGGTCCCTCAAAATATCACAGGAATGAAAGATTTTGTAATCATATTCAACAGCACCTGTGAAAAATCATCTTCAATAAAGACATACTAAAGACTCTTAAGACAATAAAATAATTAGAGAAAAATGAGGCACCTTAACACATTTTGTTTATTAACTTGTCTGAAAACACAGACTGTTAGGATCTTTTCAGGAGATAATTCTTTGTGGTTGAATCTATGACAGCTAAAAACTTAAAAGCACTGTTAAGACATTTGTTATAGCTTGTCTATAATTTTCAGTAGTGAGAGATAAAGGACTTTTGAGGTATGTATATGAATCTTAGATAAAAGCTTTTTCTGGAAAACACATACTGAAAATCTCTTCCTGAGTTAGAGTTTGCTTTGAACACACACGACAATAACTTCATTAAATGTTCTGCTTTTGTAAATCATACATCAAAAATTTGGGCATGCAGAGACCACCAGATGTCTTTTTTAAAGTCTGACAGCCTGGTGGATTAATGATAAATTCAATCCTGCTTCTGTTAACTAGCTTGCTGAAATGTCAGCTCTCTCATAGCCAACAGCATCGTGAATCTGATGGAAGAAATAGCTATTGAAAAGAAGACGAGAGAAGAAATTGTCGTGAGTTTGACACTGACACTGGAACAGATGTAGCAAAGGCTATGTGTGATTTGAGAACTTCAATCAATATTTTGTTCACTTCTTCTAGTTATATATTTAGAATGTAATTATACAAGGAAGAATGTAACAAAATTACTAAGCCATCGCCCCGACATGCAGGGTCACATATCAGCATTCTTTGGTCAAAGACAAATCTCCTGGTGCGGTTTAGATAAGGAATGTCCTCCGAAGCTCTTGTGAGCACAGAGCCGGGGCTTTGGAGGGTGGTTGGATGTGACCTGGAAAGATGATTTCCTTCTCCAGCTCCTCCTTTCTCTCTTTGTTTCCTGGGTGCCACATCTTGAGCAATCTCTTCTATGACAGCCCCTTCTGCTGTAAGATTTCTGTCTTGGAATGGCTGACCATAGACAGAATCTACTGAAACTAGTAGCCAGAAGAAATTCTCTCCTTTAAATTGTCTCCAGATTTCTTGTATGGCTTCATAAAGGAAAATTCTATGTAAATAGTTGCTAAGCTGCATTTTTTTAGGGATAATGACAAGAAGAAAGTCTGTTCATGTTCAGTGCAGGTGCCAATGTTTTCCAAAATATATCAGACTGGTGATTGATCAAATCTGTGAGTGCAGGACCCCCAGCCACAAAAGGACAGTGTATTTGGGAGACAGAACTGTCAATACCACAGGATTCACCTACAGCCAATGAGTTCTTGAGGATGAGGAGTTTGGCCACTGGAGATGTGATCAGTCCTGGAGCATCTGGGATGTATGTGGACCCATCTCAGGACAGCTCTGCCATCCTGCACTGGTTTCATCAAGGTGAAGGTGCCGTCCTGGTCTTCGTGCACTAGAGAAGATACAGGTGCAAAGTCAAAGCTAATTTTATTAACGCAGAAATGAAACTACATTGTTCTGTTGCAGTATTTTTAGATCTAGGTTATGGGCAGATTTTAAAAAGTCGATTCTGTGGTATGTGATAATATTAGAAACATCTGCTCTCAGCAAGGGCAGAAGGCATCTCCAGGCCATGCTCAGGGTCTGCAGGAGGGCTCAGCAATGGTGCTGTTGTCATCCACAGAAAGAAAGAAGAGCTTGTGGAGGCCCAGGGTGAAAGCTGTCACCAAAGATTCTGGCCTTTTAAGTCTCTGATGTAACCATGCGATCCGGGTGACCCTGAAGGAGCACCTGCTAGGCTACAGGAGTGTTGCACGTGTGCTATCTGACTTTAAATATTTGACTGTTAAAATTTTAATAAAAAAGACAAATAGTAACTTTGAGACCAAATGTCACACTTACTATGGAACTTGGCAGTAGATTTTATGTTGTGTTTCATCAAATATTAATTTCAATAGATTGAAAATGATGGTGGATTGGACTGAGACATTGGGACTGGTGAGTGGTGATAAGATGCCAACTCTATTGCAAAGTGGAAACGACAGTTTTGCTGAGGTGTGGGAGCATGATGAAGGAGGGCATGTAGGATGACTTGAAGTTTGGGGCCTGAGCATGTGGTGGAGTAGAACTGACGCCGAAAAGAGAGGAGACTGGAAAGGGGACAATGGGAATGGTGGTGAGAGATGGGGTGTAGGCTCAGCACATGCTAAAGTTGAAGCTTCTCGCTCCTTCTCTGGCTCTCCCCTCACAGTCTGGATGACACAAGATGCACACATCCCTGACAGGTCCACTCACCTCCTTAACGCACCGACCTCATCTTCTCTTCATCTCATTTTGTAGCAACTTCCTCTGTCCAGTGGCTCAGACCAAAACCCTAGACTCAGCCTTACATTCTTTCTCTCCGCTTTCCTTTCCTTCTCTTCTTTAAAAAAATGTTTTGTTTCTATATTTAAAGTTAAACCTAAAATCTGGTCAATTATCACCACCTTAATTGCTAAAACCCTGCTTCCCAGCCACTAGTATCTTTTTTCAGATTATGCAGAAGATCCTAACTGGTCTCCTTGCTTTCTCCTCCCCTTTCTAAAACCTGTTTTTAATGTAACTGGTAGAAACATAGTTCTAAAACATAACACAGTATAGTAGGCTATGTCACGTATGTGCTTAAAGTCATCTAAGACTTCTCTATTTCACTCTGTGTAAGACAGAAACTTCACATTGGCCTCCAAGTCTTAAACAATCTGGGACCCGCCTCTCCCCTCCCCCGCCTCCCTGACTTTATTTACCACCCTCTTTCCTACCCTTCCTTGCTGGTCCTCTGTGTGCTGGGGCCTATTGTTTCCCTGGCCCTGAACTCTCTGTTTCTTCTGCCCAAAATAATTGAGGGTCAAGGCCAGGCTCACTGCTAGCTTTCTTCAGCTTGTGTTGGAAGGTCACCTTCTCTAGGATGCAAGGCTGATGACCATAATCCCCTCCCTCCTTACTCTGCTCCATTCTAGCACTTCTGCTTTTAACTTATCTGTGATCTGGTTTAAAGTGCTCTAAGAATATTCAGCTTCTCACAAGTTACAATGTAATGTCCAGAGCTGAGGCATATGTCCGCATTCTGTGCTTGTTCTAGGCACCCAGAACAGTGCTGGATCCCTGCCATACTCCTTGAATACTTGCTGGGCGTTGAGATTGCACCATGTCTCTGATTAGCACAATGCCAAAACATGTGTGCAGCAGGATCTGACTAGGAATATGGTGCCTTTTCAAATGATACTGTAGTTGATCAGAGAAACTTCTCTAGTCACCAGCTGTAGAAATGGTCCCTGAAGATATAGCCTCGGCTTCTCATATTCACATTAAAAATTAGTCTGTGTTTATTAAGAAGGGAAGCTGAGCCCTTTGGAGCTATGTATAGAAAGCATAAAGCATCAGAATGAGGCTCTTTTCCTGAGTATTTCAGCCTTACCTTTGAATGACCTAGAACAAGCCACAAAGCCCTGTGTGACACCTGCACAGCTAAATAGGGCAGCCAACCCTGCATGGCCTCAGCTGTGTCTGGAGGGTTTTAACCATGAACAGGCATTGGACTTTCGTCAACTGCTTTTTCTTTGCCATTTTGTTTAGAGAGACTTGTGTTTGAACTCTTACTGAGGAAGAGCAGAACAATCCTAGGGCCACTTTACAGCCCTGGAGGAAGAAGGGTTATCTAGTCATAGTAGAATACTGGCAGCTGACCGCATATTGAGGGTACTCATGTTGAGAAGCAGGGACCAGGATCAGCCAAACTCTGATCTTAGGGCCACCCAGGGCTGCTAAGATTGGACCTGACTACAATGCACCAGAGGTATTGCCCATGCTCTGACACTGGAGATGCAGGCGGACAAGTGGCCTTGGCTGGCAGATGGAAGAAGATACTTCCTTCCTGCTTTGAAACCCTGGATATAAACAAGCCTATGACTCTATCCAGTGGAGGGACAAGGACACTCTCCTGATAGCAAAAACCTGAGAGTAATCACTGATGTGGAGCAGAGAAGTCCATGTAAGTTCTAGAATGGGCCAACTGGGCACCAACCTGGTAAGAGCCTCAGGCTAGACCCAGGTGAGGACTGCACAGCAGCTGTGACAGAGGCATAGAGATGGTCACAGTAGCGAGATGTGAGTAAGATGCCTGAGAGACATCTGGAAGGCTGCTGGGTGGGAAAGCCCTCGCCAGTGGAAGCCAGAAACAGCCCTGTGTTCAGCACTGATTTTACTGCAGACCTGCACAGAGCATTTATAGGCTCTGTCTCAAGCATTAACACAGAAATGTGGGAAGCAGAGGAATTTTAGTATTTTCATTATTAGTTTCATTTGTTTTCAATTTTCTGTCTGTTAGTTTTTTTTTTTTTTTAATTTTGGTAGTTGTTTAGGTTTTTACATTTATCCTTGTTCTGTTCTACTAATCTTCTTTCTCTGTTTCCTAAACTATCACTCTTGATTTTATCTCTTTTGATATTGTCATTTGAGCGAATGGTCTATCTTGTCTGTTTGGTTTGTTTCAATATTCTTTTGCTCTTCATGCTCTCTCTATTACCCTCTTCTCCAGTTTCCCAAAACTTGGGTATTCATCCTTTGCTCTCTAGCCTTGCTTCTACTATTTTTCTCTTGTTTTGTCCCCCTGCCTCTTAAATTTCCCTCCACAGGATAAAATAATTCTACTGAAAGGAAAATCATTGAATGCAAGTTTGTGGTTTATGTTGAATTGAATTATAAACAGTAGAGCTTGCTTATATGGTTAAGTGAATCAAACTAATAGGGATCACACTTTCTCAGTTGCTAGATGCTATTGATCCTGCTAATTGTACTATTTTAGCCAGGATATCATATGGTAGTTGTCCTTCCTTGTGTGATAATACTATGATTGTCTGAGATAACAACCATCACCACAGTTTAATACCAAAGGATTTGGTGCTAAGCTAAATAGGTAGCAACTTCTCATCCTCAATAGATTTGGGAGGTAGGCTCTTGAGATACACACAAAGAATAAGAAACACCTACACCTAGAAGATATATGGGAAAGACCATTTTCTAGAGAAGCCTTGATGTGAACGATAAAACTATCTACCATAAGAAATCTATAATCCACTACTCAGAAAAAAAAAAAAAAGAAACAGAAAACAATAAGACATAGAAGCAAAATGGAAGCCCAGATGTTCAGGCCACCCAGAACAACTTCAAGGGACAAGGAGATAAAGGAAATAAGAACTCACCTACCTGAAGTATCTGCAATGATAGCACCCTAATAGGAAAGAAATGGATTCCATGGAACAGACTCAAACAGATATCCAAGAGATTAAAAACTCCACAGAAAGTATTCTCAATCATTTAAACTAAGGCTGAGGACAAAATTTCAGATTGAGAAGACAGGATTGCAGTTCCTGATCATGAAAAGAAAGGTAACTTAAAAATAGGAAGAAAAGCAACAATTGTAAGATAATGCAAACAAGAACAATTTAAGAATGATTAGGGTCAGTGAAAGAGGAGGAGACAGTGGAAATGATATTAAAAAAAAAACCTGTTCACGGATGCAATAGCAAAATACTTCCAAAATATGAAAAAAAAATTGACATACAAATAAGTGAGAACTTCAAATACCCATAACCAAAATTAATCTTCATCAAATAATATAATAATCAAAATCTCAGAAATTCAGTACAAGAACAGAATAAAAGCTATTTGTGAAATGAAACAAATCATCTATAAAGGAAAGCCTATCAGAATCACAGAAGACTTCTCAGTGCAAACCCTAAAGGCAAAGAGAGCTTGGGGTGAAGTATTTTAAATCCTAAAATAAAAGTGTCTCCAACCCGGATTGATATACCCTGCAAAACTATCTTTTAAAATCAATGGAGAAATAAGATACTTCCATGACAAAGAACAACTGAGAAAATTCACAAGAACCAGCTCTGCAAAGTGTCCTCAAGGCATTTTAGAAAGAGATAATAAAAACCACAATTCCAAGAACACCAATGGTAAGAAACCACCAGTCAGAGCAATCAGTTAAACAGACTGGAAAGATAAGGAACCAGCAACAGGAAAATAATGACAAGCATAAGACAATACATATAAATTATAATCATTAATGTAAATGGTTTCAATTTATTAATCAAAAGAAATAGATTGGCAAAATAGATCAAGAAACAAAATCCAACAATATGCTGCATACAAAAAACACATTTAAATCAAAAAGAAATTCATAGACTGAAAGTTGAAGGATGGAAAGCACTATTCCATGCAACAAGACCCAGAAAAATATAAGGTTAGCAATTCTATTTGTAGATAATGTGAACTTTAAGCCAAGACTGATTAAAAAAGAAAAAGATGATCACTACATACTTGTCAAAACTATAAGAAGATATAATAATTATAAACATATAGCCATCAAATATTGCTTCATCTAACTACATAAAACAAATATTAATAGACATTAGAAATGTAATAAGCACTAACACAGTTGTAATGTGGGACCTTAATACGTCACTGTCACAGACATGTGACCTATATAGAAAATCAACAAAAAAAATCAGAATTGAATCAAACTTGTGAATAAATGGACTTAGTAGATATCTACTAAGTGTCCCACCCCAAATATTAGCATATACATTCTTTTCTGTTGTACATGAATCATTCTCCAAAATAGACCACCTGCTAACCCATAGAACAAGCTTAAGTAAATGTAAAGGAAATGAAATTATTCCATACAAGTTATATGA
Organism: Petromus typicus; assembly: GCA_004026965.1. Taxonomy (NCBI): domain Eukaryota; kingdom Metazoa; phylum Chordata; class Mammalia; order Rodentia; family Petromuridae; genus Petromus; species Petromus typicus. The sequence continues at coordinate 43,067 of PVIR01002161.1, forward strand.
CAATAGTGCAATGAAAATTGAAATCAATGGCAAAAGAAACCACAAAAATTCCATAAACACATGGAAATTAAATAACTCCCTCCCAAAAAGTCAATGGGTCACAGATGAAATTAAAGAAGAAATTAAACACTATAATTACATGATAATGCTGATGACACAATATACCACAACTTATGGGACATGGTGAAAGTAATACTACAAAGATAATTTATATCAGGGAACTCTCACATTAGGGAAACAGAATGAGCTTAAATAAACAACTGAATATGGATCCTTAAGTTTCTAGAAAGGGAAGAACAAATTAAGCCCAAAGCCCACATGAGTGAGGAAATTATAAAAACCAGAGCAGATATTAATGCAACAGAGACTAAGAAAACAATACAAAGAATCAGTAAATTGAAGAATTAGTTCTTTGAAAGATTATATAAAATTGACAAACCCACAGCAGGAATTTAGCTCAGTGGTTTTGGCACTTTCCTTGTAAGAGCAAGGTCCTGAGTTTGATTCCAATAACCACATGCAACAATGCTGGGCATGGTGACTCAGGCCTACCAGCTATCAGTAGTACCACATTCCACAGTTGTAGGCATGGTGGCTCATGCCTGTAATCCCAACACTCAAGACACAGAGGCAAGAGGACTGCTTTGAGTTCCAGGCTTGCCTGGGCTACATAGTGAGCTCAAAACCAGTCTGAACTACAAAGCCAGACCCTGTCTCAAAAAAAAAAAGAAAAAAATTGACAAACGCTTAGCTGAACTTATCAAAAACTGAAAGAAAAGATTCAAATTCATGACGAGTTCAGGAATGAAAAAATGTGAAATCACAGTGGATCCTGTGGAAATCCAGAAGATCATCAATGCTTACTTCAAGACTTGTCTCTAATCAGATGGAAAACACAAAAAAATGGACAGACTCCTTGATATGTATGAATTACCAAAGCTGAATTGAGAAGATATTAAAATTCTAAAGAGCCCCAAAATAAATCAATGAAATTTAAAATGTAATTAAAAACTTACCAACAACAGAAAACCCAGATATTCATGGTTTCAGGGCTGAATTCTACAAGAAATTTACAGATGATCTAATGCAGTTCTCTTCAAAATCTTTGAAAGAAATGAAAAGAAATCAATACTCCAAAAATCATTCCTAGAAGCAAGAATTACCCTGATACCAAAAGCAGAGAAGGACCCAACCAGAAAAAGAAAACTACAAGCCATTCTCCCTAATGAACATAGACCCAAAAGTCCTCAGTAAGATACTGGAAAAATAGGATGAAGCAAATCATCAAGAAAATTATATACTATGACCAAGTAGGATTCATCCCAGGGATACAGGGATGATTCAACACACGCACATCATATCAACAGAGCCAAAGAAGAAATTCACAGGATCATCTCAATAGATGCAGAAAAGGCATGTGACGAAGTCCAACACCCATTCATTATAAAAAGCCCTGCAGAAAATTGGAATACATGGTATTTACCTCAATCTGATAAAGGTCATTGTTGTAGTTTGTGGCTAGATGATCCCCACAAAGCTTCACGTGGTCTTAGGTGGGGCTTTTACAAAGGTGGCTGAATCTAGAGTGTGTGATTTGATACAAGGTGCAATGCTAGGACCTAAGACACTAGGATTAAGAGTATGAGTGCTTCCTGCCATAACTAGTCTGAATAAGATAAAAAGGCCAGGAAGAGGCTGTTAAGATCTCTTAACAACCTGTTAAGTTTGCTTTGTTACCTTTTGGCTTCCATGCACTGCTTCTTCTGTCTAAGGCCTGCCTGTCAAGCCACCCTGCCTTGAAGCCAGACAATAGAAACCTCCAGGAACTGTAAGTTAGATAAACCTTTCCCCCTTTAACTGTGAGTGTTGGGTATTTTTGTACTGTCATGCTTCATATTGTTGCACGCATGCTGAGAGATTGAAATGTACCTGGAGTTTAGGAGACAAGTATAATTTTAATATGCTAGTGTATAGGATGAGGAATCACTCCACAAAGCATCTGTGTCTGTCAGGGAGGTGTGGGGCTTATAAACACTGAGGAAAAGGGGATAGATACAGAGGTTAGAGCAATACATGATTGGAGGGTGCAATCATATGAAGTAGCAGCTTATTTGTATGAGGTGGGGGGCCGGAGTTATATTACTTTGGGGAAATAAAGACTATCACATCCAGCCATACTGTTTATAGGAGGATTGGGAGGGAAGGCTGTTCCCTATTAGCTGGGCCTAACTGTTGCAGGGAAAAACTTGCATTTATTTCCTTTTCTTTTTGTCTTAGCAATGAGAGAAAAGTAACTAAGACACCTATTTAGGATAAGCCAACAGCCTATATCATAGTAAATAGTCAAAAACTGAGACCTTTCTTTTAAAACCAGCAACAATTCAAGAATGCTCATTATCTCCACTTCTATTCAACATAGCTCTGGAAAAATTTGATGGAATAACTAGACATGGGAAAGAAATAATAGGAACAAAGATAGGAAAGGAAGAAGTTAAATTATAATTATTTGCAGATGACATAATTCTGTACATTAAAGACCCCCCAAGATCCACCAAAATAGTTCTAAATTTAGTAACTAAATTCAGTAGAGTGGCAGCGTACATATTCAGGACTCAAAAGTCAATAGCATTCTTGTACACAAATAACAGACTCGCTGAGAGAGATTAGAGGAGCAACACATTTACAATAGCGGCTAAAAAATGAAATAATTAAGAATCAAACTAACAATTTAAAATTTTAGTGCTCTGAAAAAGATCGAAGAGGATATCAGAAAACGGAGATAGCCTTTGCTCTTAGGTAGGAAGAACTGACAGAGTGAAAATGGTCATACTCCCCAAATTGTAATACAGATTTAATGCAATCTCAATAAAAATACCATTAGTATACCTCACAGCATAGCAGAGAAAGAAACAAATAAAACAAGACCTTGCTTCCTTGATTGCTGTGAATCAAGGCAATTAAAATGTAAGAGAATGTAGAACATCTGTTCCCCCTCTGATGTTTCCCAGCCCTTTGAAGTTGATTATCAGTTTTTTGTTTACAATTTGCTTCCTATAGATAACGTCAGACCTCAAAACAGGACACTTGGCGTAGCTGGATTTACTCACTTGTAGCCCTTTGCAGGGACTGAAAATGCTAGTTTGAACAAACCAGATCACCAGAGAAAGAGATAATGGATTGTAAAGTCCTACAGAAGGGGAAGTGTAACTGAGCTCACAATGAACTTCTAACACCATTTTAGGTCTGACTCTGGTCCTTGCAAGGAAAATCTTTCTTGTTTTACCCTGACTCTGTGCCTCCGTGTGTTCTTTCTCTGATTTCTGTAACAACAGAACTAGAGAAAACATACCTAAAATTCATTTGGATCCAGAAGAAATGTAAAATAGCAAAAATAATTCTGGGCAACAAAGGGAAGACAGGAGAGGAGGCATTACAATCTCTGACTTGAAAATATATTAGAGAGCTATTAATAATAGTAATAATAAATAACCCAGTAATCCAGTAATAATAAATAATCCAATATTCACAGTAATAATAAAAAAATTCAGCACAGTAGTTATATAGAGGGAATAGACGTTAAATTTCAAATATACTAGGTATCCAAAACTTGAATATTTTTCTTCTGAGGTACTGGGGATCAAACTTGGGCCCTTGTGCTTCCAAGGTAGGTACAGTATCCCTTGAGCTAAATCCCTGGTGAAACTTGAATTTGTGTTTTTTAAAATCAAAGAATGAATTCTAGGAGCAATGGAGATTGAGAGTAGAAAAAATTAATTAAGAAAAAGATAGCTGCTGAGAGAGACAAAGGGGGACTGCAAAGTGATTACTCAGAGACCTTGCTTTGCAGTGGATTTTCATGGAGCGAAGCCACAGTCTGAGGTGAGTACAAAGCTGTTTATGGTCAAAAGACCAGATGTCTAGGCCAAGGATTTAGCTCAGTGGTTCTGATGCCTGCCTTGCACGCACAAAGGCCTGGGTTCAACCCTTGGTAACCAAATACAACAATGCCAGATGTGGAGACTCATGCCCACCAGCAATCAGTACTACATAACACAGTGCTCAACTTGGTGGTGCATGCCTGTAATCTCAGCACTTGGGAGGCAGAGGCAGGAGGATGGCTGTGAGTTCAAAGGCTGACCTGAGGGCCTGCCTGAACTACAAAGCAAGACCCTGCACCCCCCTTACCCCGAAAAAGACCAGATGTCTTAAACTTCATTGCTTGCAAAGGAGTTGGAAGTCTCAAAACTTGTCTTGATATCTCTTTCTATAACCAGGGCCTGTTGACTGGGTGTTGGTGGGGCATGGATGTACTCTCCTATCAGAGAAGAGACTCCAGTTGTGGAACCCCAAGACATGACCTCACTTTCCTGGCAACATGTCTGAACAGAAGTTGGAACCCTTGTTACCAGGCATCATCATCTAGTAACAGCTGTGTCCAGAGCTCACTTGGCTGGCAACAGTCAACAGCAAACATACTGAGCTGCTTCTCCAGCTCTTGAGGCCATTGCAGAGATACTATATGTGAAAGTTTGAGAAGACATTTGACTCAATCCAGATGCCACAGGCCACCCTGCAGCTACCACTCAGGTGTCACAGACAGCCCAGGGAAGGTCTCTCTAGATCCGACCACCAGTGACCTGCCCAAATCAAGGTACCTGTCTGAAGTCCCTGTAAGTTCAAATATCAATGAAACTGAAACTGAAAAGCTCCCAAAACAAATTTCACTCTAGGACTTGCAGCAAAAGAGTCAGAGAGACAAAGGTGTCCAGAGGCAGAGACCAAAGTCATGGTCACTATTCCCTGAGAGAGACTGAAAAGCTTGGTATGTATCTATCTTAATCCCCCCCTCCTGAAATTAATCGGCAAGGAGCTATGGTAAGTTTGGCCAGTGTGGCCAGTGCAGGCTATCAGGCCACCCCTGCTCACGAAGCTCTTCATGCCAGTCTTCATGGGCAGCCAGTCCTTCTATAGTCCCTTCTTTCCAACCACCTCCCTGACCCACACCTCTTTCCTGACAGACCCTGGTTATGGAAAGCAATATCATGACACTTTTTTTTCTTTCAGTACAGAGGATCAAACTTGTGCCTCCAAGATAGGCATAGTATCACTCAAGCTAAACCCTTGACCCTTACCATAACACATTCTGAGACTTTCGTATCCTTTGAAGACAACGAAGTGCAAGATGACTGGTCTTTTGACAATAAAGAATTTTTCATCACAAAATGAGTAGATGAAGAAGGAGACCTGAGTACTGTACCACCTCAGTTGGAGTTAGGAGACACCTTTAGGTTCTCTGAGCTATACAAAGATTCTGAGCTCTTAATGCATATACAAGAACATGCTAAGATGCTTTGTTCACTAGAAGATAAATCCATCTACTCCAAAGGGGCAGGCCTCTGAAAAAAGCTTTATTGTGCAAATGACTGTACTTTTCAGCCAAATGTCTCAGCAGAAGTGCCACAAACTTGTCACAATTAAATGTCTGGAGCATTCTTTGCCACGGGAACCCACGATACCAATAAGCCAATCAGTTGTGGCTTTAGACTCTTCACAGATAGCAATCCCATATAATCCTAAAAGTTCAAGGGTTTGGAACAAGAGGTAAGAAGGATGAGGCAGTGAACACCCTGCAGGACTTTGATATACTCAGGTAATCGGGTGAAGAAGTTAGCACGTTCGATTAAAAAAATATCGCATCTATGCAATGGCAATTGTGAAAAAAGAGCTTGTCAATCTTGATTGAGTAGAGAGAGAGAGAAGGATGTCTTGGAGCAGACATCTAATCATCCTTTGCTTGTTGGACTGCATTCTGGCTTCCAGACAGAAAGCAGATTGTTCTTTGTTTTAGACTATGTGAAGGGAAGAGACCTGATGTTTCCTGTGCAGCAGCAAAGAATACTTCCTGAAGAACACACCAAGTTTTATGCTGCAGAAATCACTTTAACACTGAATTATCCACATGAAGAAGGGGTACCTTACAGATAATTCGAAATTGGAAAATTTACTACTTACGTAACTCAGAAGGGCACATTAAATTTGTTGACTATTGTGTGTGTAAGGAAGGATTCCAGCACTTTCTGTGGCTCCCCTAATTACCCTGCTCCAGAGAGTAGAAGAGAAGATCGTGATTTCAGTGTGAACTTTTGGACTCTTGGAGTATTGATGTTTGAGATGATGGCCAGAGAGTTTCCATTTCATATTGTTGAGAGCTCTGATAACCCTGATCAAAATACAATAATCTCTTACAAGTTAATTTGGAAAGAAAAACTCATGTACCACTTTGTTAATAGAAGCTGCAAGTGTCCTGGAGAGTTTTCTGAATAGGATTCAAAGAAATGATTGGGTTGTCATCCTCAAGCAGCATTTGCCAATATTCAGAAGCGTATTTCTTTCAAAATGTTGCCTGAGACAAACTGGAGAAAAAGCAAGAGGTATCTCTCTTTATACTAAATATTTGTGGAGAATTTGGTTTGGAGAGCATTGATTTTCAGTTTACTGATGAACTTGTCCAGCTCACTCCAGATGGTAATGACATTGTGAGGAAGACTGGTGGATACGGAAGTACAGGTTTTGAGTATATGGAGAAAAATGGATCTAATCCTGACTTTTCAACTGTGCCGTCTGCCTTAGTTGCTATTTAATTCCTAGAAAAGCGTTTTCCCAGCCTGAATTCAATGAACCATTTTGTAATTATCTGTAAGTTAATTTTAATTTTTTGTAATTATTTTTAGATGTGACACTATTCTTAGTCTATAATAGAGAATATTGAATTTTTGTTGATGGAGTTACTTTTTATGATTAGACTTAAATAATGATGGAGGCAATTGCTTGTTAACCAAAGTTGTAAACAAATTCCATTTGTTGAGTGGAGACAGAACACTTAATATTTTTTCTCATTATTTACTGGAAAGGAAAGTAATTTGTCATTGAAATAGAATGCCTTAACTATGCTGTTTCTTTTCAGACTTTATTCCCTGTCCATTTGGGTTCCAGCTTACATAGTCTTCAGGGAAATTTTAAAAAATAATAATTCTGAATAAGACTACAGAAAACACATATATTATAGTTCTATCTGCTTAGTTAAGTTTTTTTATTATTTACTAAGATAACATGAAATACAGTGTAGAATTTCTTTTCAGGGCAGAATTCTTCAAATTATTTTATTAAAATTAGTGACGAGAAATTTATTATTTTAAGAGTTTTCAGATATAGCATTCCTCTGTTTCAGTACCATCTTTATGCAAAGGACTTGGAAAGTAACCATCATCATTTAAATAAGTTACAATTGTGCAATCTTAGTAAAGTTTAATCTTAGAAAAATTATCTAGTTTTAAATTCAGAATAATTTAAAATTTGTAGGTGCTAGATCTTTGGTTCATGAGTGTGAGAACTTGAAATGAGACTCCCTCAAGCTTTGTTATGATGTCAGCACATTACCTGTTTGATGTGGAAAAACAAAGAAAAAAATAAACATAAAAATTATAGGCTTTTAGTAAATTGTCTTTTTATCTTGCTTTGGATGCCTCATTTCATTAGAAATGTAACTTTTTAAAGCTCCTAGTCATGTATTATCTTTTCTTCAAGTAACTAAGCTTGAAAATAATGAAAACATCAAAGAAAAAGGTGTATCTATTCACATGTCCATTTGCAAGGTGTATATGCTTTTGTTAATGCCTGGAATTTGTCTTAAAACAAAAAGCGGTATTCACAACATAAAGTTAGAATTCTGACATTCAGAAATATGTTCATGCTCCTCCTTTTAAGTATTACTCTTTGCCATTGGGCATTTTGGAATGTAGAATAATCACACAGGGCATTTGTTCAAAATATTTATTCTTGAGCCCACATTAGAATTTTCTGGAGCTTTTGGACCTCACTTAGAGAAACATTTTCTTCAAGTTATTGTTTTGTCCCCTGTTAAATAGCAATAGTAGAAAGTGTAATTATGGTATAATATTTTAAGGAAGTATAAGTAGCAATTTACAACCTTCTGAATGATTTTGAACAAATTTTAAATGACTTTGTCAGATATTTTCCCTGTTGCTCCTAATAAAATCTTATCAATTTTCTACCAATGATATATAAAAGATGCACATGTTTCTTTGATGAGGTTTTAACCTTTATTCAGAGCAGTCTTTTATTTAAAAAAAAATCTTAAGTAGTAATATTTACTATGTATATATTTTATGCAGAATTACATTACACATACGTGTTTAACTGTGCTACATTTACGTGTCATGCCAGTTCTCTTCATATTACATAGAAGTTCTCTCAAAATACTCATGCGAGAAATAGGGAAGTCATTTTGATGTTCTAGGAAATAATTTAATTTGTGTAAACCTGTGGTCAGGTTTTTTTTTTTTTTTTTTTTTTTTTTTG
>PVIR01002161.1:51545-107199 GCA_004026965.1 Petromus typicus
CACAATCCTCCTGCCTCTGCCTCCCGAGTGCTGGGATTACAGGCGTGAGCCACCATGCCCGGCACTGTGGATGTGGTACTGGTTGCTGCTGGGTGTGGGTCTCCACACCCAGTATTGTTATGTGGTTACCGGGGAATCGAACCCGGGTCCTTGCGCTTGCAAGACAGGCGCCGGAACCACTGAGCTAACTCCCCGGCCCTGTGGTCAGGTTTTATGCATGTGCAGGCAGCCTGGATTAAATGTTAAATGCCTTCTTTGGTGCTGCTACATTTACCTTATAAATTTGTCTCTATGAGGCTGACTTATTGCTGTCTTCTTTATTATCTCTTTGTCTTCAACCTCAAGAATAGGCTTCGGTCTTGCTCATCTGGGGCACACTATTTTTCCTGTCCCAGCTCAGGAAAATTTCTTTGAAGTATGACAGAAGTCTCCTTTCTTTCATGTTTTTTAAACACTGTGCCCATTACACACAAATTCCCACATTCCAAGAATGTGGGGTTGCAAAATTAATAGCTAAAATATTTTCGGCTTTCAATTCTACCATTGGTTCTTCTGTGACAGCTTTTATGCCAGAGAAGGGGAATTACAGGAGGAAAAGATTGAGGGAACAATATCACAAAATATTATTTAGTCCACTGATGTGAGGTATTTGACAGATGTTTCTATCTCTCACTCTTTTTCTCACCTTGCCAGAATCCAAAGGAGTTCCCCTGGGGACTTCATAATTAAGCAATGACCCTCCAAAGCCTATAGTTTGGAAAATGGCAGGAACAGTGCTGACCTTCATCACCTTCCATCTCCAGGATGCTGCTGAACGCAGAACCTCTGCGTTCTTCCCTTCAGCGTTGGTATCAAGGGTATCTTGTTACCCTTGGTACTTCCTGCAATGCTGGATCTACTAGGCCTGTGGGACAGTAGATTCTTTGGGGGACAAAACAACACAAGGAGCAGAAGTGGTAAATGGTACTGTTTCTGGGACAATAAAGAATGGAATGAGGGATAGATGGTGCGGGACATGTGAGGTAATTTGGCAGAGGAGGGCCAACGTCTGGACAGCACACCATGGGCTGAGCAGCACTGGAACTAGGAACAACGAGGAGAGAATTGCCAAACTCTCCTCTGCCCCCTGGGGAGGTGACCTCTGGCCCCCATGCAGTCAGAAATTGGCAGTAAGGACTATGAGAACTCAGCTAAGAAAATAAGTATGTGGATGGGGGGCTGGGACTCTCACACTTGTGTCATTTTTATGTTCTCCAACTGGCCTTGTGACTTCTGTGAAGGAGCAGGTCTAGGTTATCTTGTTTGACATGAGGTTACAAAAAGTAAGTCAACAGTTCAAACATATATTTTGTAAATTAGCTAAACTTGGACACATAGTAGTTTTTGAGCATGTTTTAAGAAAAGTCATCATTTTACTATTTTGACAATTAAACACATAATTCGTCTTGAACTTTTTAACCTGAGTCTTAATTTCCAGATTCTAGCTGTTAGAAAGTCATCTTCCCAACTCCTAAGGACTCCTGTGTAAGACATGACCAGATCTCACCGTCTGGAGATGTCTACCTCTGACCTCTCAGACTTGAATGGAGAGTGGAGCTGCTTAACTGGGCTTGGGTCCCAGAGATGAAAGGGCTTGGCATATGCTTGATGAAGTAAAATTAAAATGCTTCATGAGTCTAATATAGACATTAGATGACAACTTGTCTTTTTAACAGATTATGTGAATAATTCCCAGGCTTGGTTGATGCCTAGCTGCTCTTTACTCAGTCGATCATAATAAAGATAGCCTTTGATTATGGTTCTTACAATTAAAGAATCTCTCATCAGTGGCCTCAGTCTCGGTCATCTCCTGGCTCTGATTCACTCCCTCTAGGTGACAAGTGTCCTGCTCTGAGCCCAAGTCTGTGGTTCCCACTTAGGTTATGGGACAATTCCCATGAATTTTATGTCAATGGAACATTTTTCTTATTTATATCTTTCTAAAGTTCTGCTCCCTACTAAGAATGCAGAGGGAAGGAAGGAAGCCCAGTGATTGGCAAAGAATCCCCACCTTGCTTCTTTCCAGGATTACTGGAGTTTTTTGTATTTTCTTCTGAGCCATCTTCAGACAACTTAATGGAGAAGCAGGTGCTGGTAGGTCAGAGTCTGCAGTAGGGACAGAAAGAGAGGGAAGAGATTTTGCCCATAGGGGGCCAGGCACTTTGCTGGGATTGTCATAACAAGGCTCCTAGGCTGGATGGCTTGAACAAGAGAAATCAGCTCCTCTGGAGGCGGGATGTCCAGGGCCAACGTGCTGTGAGCACTGGTTCTTCCAGGTCCCTCTTCTTGGCTCGTGGATAATTGTCATCTCTTCGTGTCTTCACAGTCTTTCCTCGATAAGTTCTGGGTCCTATGTTCCTCTTTGTATAAGGAGACTGGCCATCTTAGATTAGGAATTAGCATGTGCATACGTTGTATTTCATTCATCCCTGAAAGATGCCATCTCCAAACAGTCACATTCTGTGGACTTCAGTGTTTTGGGGGATACGATTCAACCATAAATAAGATCTAAAGAGTAAATTTTAATTGTTGGATAGGGGTAAGAAATTCACCTGCCTGGAACCTTGGGGGCATTTTATAGCCTTATCACCCTTCTATGCGTACAATTTAAGGATTTGAAATTATAAATACATCACATACATAATACATTTGGGGGGAGGGTGAAAAGAAGTGAGTATGCACTCATCAGAACATAACTGCTTTATTTTTATTATCACATGTTTAGAATACATAGTGTTTACATGTACATTATACATCCCAAGTGCTCTTTTCTTTCCTTTCCCCATCTCCACCTGCATTTCTCTATCTCTTGATCTCCTTCCTGCTTAGAAAGCTGGATCTTTCTATTTCTCATTTTCTCTTTTATTTTGTTCTGTATTTCTATTTTACTTCTCATATAATAGAAGCCATATTTATTTTTGTGCATCTGATTTATTTCAGTTAACATTATGAAGTCAAAGTGCATCCATTTTTTTCTAAAACGACTTAATTTTATCTCTTGAATTTTATTTATGGCAGAGGAGTGCCCCATTGTGTTTAAATACCACCCATTCTTTATCTAATCATCTGTGGATGGACATATGGACCACTTCCAAGATTTACCTATTATGAATTCTACTACCATAAACACGAGTTTGCGTTTTTCCCTATACTATGATGTTTTTTACCATTTTGAGAAGATATTTGGAGAATAGCTAGGTCAAATGGAATTTCTCCTTTTAGTTTTTTTGAGGATTCACCACAGTGGTTTCCATAGCGGTTATACTAGTTTATATTCCCACCAAAGAAGTAGAAGGGTGCTTTAAAAAAAAAATATATATATATTTTTAAATTGAAATCTTTATTGGTATATTTTATATACACATCATGATCACACTCAACTTTGGGAATTTATACCAGAATATGACATGAATTAATTCTCATTTTTATCCATTCCTCTGCCCATCCTACAACCCTTCCACCTCCTACACAAATGCATTCTTTCAACATCATATTTTTTGTTTCTCCTCATTACTTACCTCTCTTCTTTTCCCTTTAGATATTTTCTACTTCACAGTATCTATTATACATCTTCAGATTTTCATACCGGAGAAAAGATATGGTATTTACATATCTGTGGCCTGTTTATTTCATTTATGAATGTGTCCTCAAGGTACATTCATTTGAGTATAAATGTCTCAAACTTTTCATGCTTTATAGCAGAGTAATACTCCATTTTACAAACAACAACAACAACAAAAACAAAACAAAACAACAAATACAACCCACATCTTTACCCAGTCTCCAGTTAATGGTGAAAGGTGCTTTTTTCCCCTCTGCCTCATTAACATGTTAATATTTATTTTCTTGATGATGGCCATTCTTTTGGGGTAAGATAGAATTTCAGTGTGTTTTAATTCATGTTTCTTTAATGAGCAGTGATGATGAGTATTTTTTTTTATGTATTTTGGCCATTTGTACTTCTGAGAAGTGTCTGATCATTTCCTTCACCCATTTTTTATCGGGTCTTTTATTTTGGGGGTCTAATTTTTTAATTTTTTACATTTTCTAGATATTTGTTCTTTTTCTGTGTAATATCTGGCAAATATCCTGTTGGTTGTCTCTTTATTCTGTGGGGTTGTTTCTTTTGCTGTACAGAAGTTCTTTAATTTGATACGATATTATCTGTTAATTTTTGGTACTATTTTTTGTGCTTTTGAGATTTTGTTCAAAAAGTTCTTTCCTATGCTTATGATTTTGAGAGTTTTACCTGTTTTATATCCTAGCACCTTAAAAGTTTCTGTTTTAAGGCCGAGGATTTAGCTCAGTAGTTCCAGCGCCTCCCCTGCAAGTGCAAGGACCCAGGTTCAACCCCAGTAACCACATACCACTATGCTGGGCATGGTGACTCACACCCACCAACAATCAGTATCACATATCACAGTGCCAGGTGTGGTGACTCATGCCTGTAATCCCAGCACTTGGGGGCAGAGGCAGGAGGATTGCTGTGAGTTTAAGGCTAGCCTAGACTACATAATGAGTTCAAGGCCAATCTGAACTACAAAGTGAGACTCTGTCTCAAAAAAAAAAAAAAAAAATTCTGTTCTAATGTGTAGATCTTTGGTCCGTTTCATTTTTGTGTAGTACATAGTGAAACATATAGATCTAAGCTTAATCTTCTGTCTGTGGATATGCAGTTTTCCCAGCACCATTTATGAAAGGAATTATTTTTCCTCCAGTTTATTGTTTTTGGCTTCTTCATTGAAGATCAAATAGGTATATGTGTTGGGGTCATTTTTGCATCCTGCACTCTGTTCTGCTAATCTAAGTCTGTTTTTGTAGCAGAACCATGCTATTTCTTTAAACCATGCTGTTTCTCATTGTAGCTTTGTAATATAACTTTAAATCTGGGATTGCGATACCTCCTACTTTGCCCTTGCTAGCTGGACTGCTTTTGCTACTCTGGATCTCTTCGGGATCCATATAAATTTTAGAATTGTTTTCTCCAGCAGAATAGCAACTTTTTAGAAGGAAAAGTGCTAAGCCAATAAGTCAAGTGGAATGTTTAGAGATGACGTTTTTCTTTTAGAGCTTCAACTATTTTTTTCTCTACTAATTTTCCATTTGCACATGTTAAGAGAGAGAATGGAGATGTTTATATTTTGGAGGTGAAGAGATTTGATGATCAGTGGCTTTAAATCTGGTTCTTTGTCCCTGTAGAGGAAAGCCTATATACTATTTTACTTTCTGTGGAAAGCTTCCATACTGCTATTTTAAAAATCTTGCCTGGTGATAATAACATAGAGCCAGTGTGGAGGACTAACCAGAAAGATTCTCTTAGATTTCTATTTCTAACTCAGGAGAATCACACCAAGTCCTCTGGCCTCTAGAATGGGTGCAAGTCCCCCGCTAGAGACCCACTGCTGCCTGAGGGAATTCTATGTTGATTTTCCTTTATGTTGTCCCCAAAAGACATGTCAGATTTAAAGGGCATAGATTTAGTCTTTTTCAGGTTAGTTAGACAAAATATCGTGGTAAGGACAATTGAAAATTAAAATGTGACTCTGTTACTCTTATTAAATACATAAAGGGCCCTTTTGCTCTGAATATGGATTTGGAAATGTTTGCCAGGTCACTTCGCTCCAGCCTTTGGAAATGGATGTCTTCTGGGGTCCCTGTTTCAGTCTCACACTAGCCTGGAGAGAATGAGAACATGTAGCCAAGGGCAAGGAGAGGAGAGGACCTTCCTGCTCCCCACACATCAGCATGTTTTGGGCCCTTTGCCTGTAGCACACCTTCTCCCTGAGGCTTCATGGAGGACAATGTATCCCGCATTAAAGATATCGCTGGGGAGACCGGAATTCCCACCTAGGTTCCTTTTAGGATAGGGATCAATAACAGGACACAGGAGAGAATGGCCTCAGGGAGCCTCCATCACACATGATAGAGCACATTTGTGGGTACAGAGCAGGCAGGCTGGGGTTGAGGGGACCTTGCTGTCATCACACAGGTAGAGTCTGTGGCTGTGAGACCATCAGGGGGTTGATCAGTACATGTTCCAAAGGTCCCTGTCCACTAAAATGGCCTCAGTAGAGGACACCTGAGCAGCTATGAGTCCCTAGGATCTGGATGTTAGTTTCTAAATACCATTCTCCACTGCAAGTATACTGGGCTTCTGGAATAGTGGCTGACTCTAGATCAAGGGCAGAAAAAGGTATAAGGTGAACTTGAGACATTTCTCTTGCCTCAAAGTTCACAAGCCCTCACAGAGTGCAAGAGATATGATGTACAAAGGACAGAGGAGGCAGCTTACGGGCGGGCCTCTGCTGGCCAAATCTGGGACAATCTGAGCATTGCGATGACCATTGACAGTCATGGAAGAGAATTCAGAGAATTCTATGTTAACACAAGTAAGTGAATGACTAAGTAGAACAACAGAGAAATGGATTCTGCTCTTTACAGCAAAATTCCAGTGAATGAAAGCAAAATCACAAAGCCTGAGCAATCACCAGTTGGTAGACGCTATGGTAATAACTGTTTTAGGCAAAAGTCTCTGTAGATATTAACACCAATGGGATGGAAAGCAGGATACTTACATAGTCTCAAAATATATTCTCTAGTAAATTAATTAAAAAATATCTTTTTAGTGGAGCATTCTGGTAGCATTCACTCAACCGTGGGTTCAAGGTCAACACCAGCGGTTATGGGACACATGACATCATATGCACCCTGAAGAGCTGTGTCAATGTTTCTGTGATATCCTGCCAAGGACAATCCAAGTCTAATCATGAAGATCACGAGACAAATACTAATCTAGGTCTGTCTACAAATGAGTTCTTCAAAAATATCAAGGCTATGAAAGACAAAAGGAATGAAAGCCCATTTCAGATGAAAGATGATCACAGATACATAACAACCTAATATAACTGTGATACTAGATTTTCTCCTGGCTCATTTAAATCACATTAGTGGGATAACTGGAATAATGTGCATAAAATCTGTCTACAAATCAGATAATGGCATTGTAATAGCACTGGTGCTATATCAGTGGAAGTTTCCCAAGTTGGATAATTGCCTTGAGATTATGGAAGAGGAGGTCTTGGTTTTTAAGAACTACAAAGGAAGGGCAATATTTAAAGCTAAATGGGTACTTGTCTGAAACTTGCTTTTGAATGGTTCAGAAAGCAACTTATATATATTTCTACATGTATGAGAATGATACAGCAAGTGTGATAAATGATTGTGGAGATGGAAGGGGCCCTTGGGGAGGGTTACAAGACACGAGTCCTTTTCGAGGGTAGGAAAAAGCAGCCTCTGTGTGGCTATGAGCAGCAGGCAGTTCTCAAACCATTCTGTGATTTATTTCTAAAGCTGCCAGGCTGTGGTTTAACACCTTCCCCACACTGTCCATGTAGGGCAGGCTGCCATGCCTACCTAAATTCCCTTATGAGCCCACAACACCAAGCCCCTAACAAAAAGCCCAATATTCAGCCTATCAAGACTTTCAAGGGATTGGAGAGTGGGCTCTTACCCATAAAACAGGACCACAGCCCCAGATTCAGTGGTGTCTGAGTTCTGGGGTCCTCCTTCCTCCAGAGTGGCCTTTTTCCTGCTTCCTCTTATAGAATCTGTAATAAAGTATGCTGCTTTGTACCAGTCTTCTGTTCTGGCTCCTTTTCCTCTTTGTATATTGGAGAGAGAAAGAAGCCTAGCTAGTGTGAGTCTGGGGACTTTAGACCTCACACCCACCTAGACATAGCATGGTAATACTTGAAGAATCTTGGTTTTGTTCATGACAATTTTTTGTGCAATTTGTGTAACTTTTCTGTGTGTCTGAAATGTCAAAATTAAAGGTTGTGCTATGAAGACTAGAAAGGTGTGTTTAAGAGCAGGTTGCAGATCTGAATTAATGTGGCTCTGCCTGAGGTTGGTGGGAAAGTTGGAGGTACACAGGCCACACTTAGAGCCAGGGGAGATTCTATCATTTTTATGGTAAAAATTAAGCTGTTAAATGACAGGATAAAATTACTCAAGAGTGGTGTGGCAATGTCAGGCTTAATGCTGTGAAGGTGGATAGAGCTGACATTCACATGTGCAAACAGTCTGAAGACACATATACTCTACGTGAGACCTGCTAAGAATGTCCAGATGCACAGGCTCCCTTCCTGCTGTAGCTATGGTGCTGTTTTGGGACTGAAGAACTGGAGGGGAGAAGTATGAAAAAGTCAACCTGATATCATTTAAGAAATCGGTAACGTTTGTGAGTATGACAGGTGTTCAGCATGGAACCAGGCGGGAGCTAGATTAGCTAAATCTAATCAAGTGTCAAAGAGACCCAGTGGGGGATCTCAGATGCTAATCAGATGGAGGAAGCAGAGGATGAGTGACTGGAATTCAGCCTCTGTGAAGGGACGGGCCTGGATGTGCTCAGGCCACAGCAGGTCTGTTTCCGTTCCTCTGGTCACCTGGTGACCCGCGCCGCAGTCCTGGTCTTGGGTCATCAGCCTCTTCTCTACTGTGAGGGTTACTATGGAATTGATTAGATGGGACAAGCTCCATCTATCTTGCCTTCTTTAGTATGCAAGATGTTTTTCATGAAAAAAAGCATAGATCAATTGTGGAGGCAATAGTGCTGATATTTTCATGTTTTGTGAGCATAACAGGCACATATCTGGGTTTAGAGACAATCAAATGCATTATAACCACCCCCCAGCTTGTGATTCCAATTTGAAATATGTAATTTAGTAATTGATTTGACTTATGATTCTTAAGATGAAATGCATTTTTACCACATGTAAAAAATAACTTTTAATTTTAATAATTTGATGTTTAAAATCACTACATTTTAAAATTAATATATTGAATTTAGTTAACTATTTCAGTACTTGGGGAAGTTTTCCCTTCAGTAGCATTAAAAAAATGCTCCTAGAAAGGCAATTATACTAAATATGTAGATGTGGTGAAATAATTAGTAGATCTTGTGTTTACAAAAGAACTGAAAAAATTAGGTAGATCAAAGATTAATCAAATATTGAGTTAAGTTCTTGAAAGTAATGTTAAAATTTGCTATTTTTATAAAATAGAAGAAAAACCTGTACATTGAAATGCAAATCTGAAGAAAATTATATCAACCTGAAAACTGTTACTGAATTAAATGTTAATTAGGAAAAAAAAACTGAATTAAGTCAGCAACTCACAACACTAAAATAAAAACAATCACATTGGTACCTACAAAAATGTCAGCTATACCTCAGGAAATTTACCTTTGAGGTGGAAAGTGAAATTTCTGATGAAAATTTAATAACTGTGAGCTAAAATACTTAAGATATTTAAAGATATACATAGCATATCAAACTTAAGTTTCACTGAAAATTTGAAATTTTCATTGGTGAAACAAGTGAATAGCAAATATATCTAAACATATCTTTGTATTTCCAAATCCAGATTTTAACCTTAAGTAGTTACATCACTGAAAATAAAAAAAGGGTAAAGAAGAGCACAAAACAAACATACATTATTGTCATTCAGAAATGTAGAACTGTGCCTTTGACAAGCTATTGGAAATCAATAAAATGGGTACCGGGTAAGTCCAAACTCCTATTTGAAACCACTATAAAACATCTGGGGAAAATTATCTTGGGGGAATGAAATCATTTTACCTTTATATGAAGCAACTCAACAGATTTTCCCAGGTCATTCGTGGTAGTAATGAGAAGGCTACGGTAACACGCAGAAATCTTTTCTATAAATTGCAGCATCATAGCAGTCTTAGCTTCAGTGGTAGAGGCTAAAGATGTGTGGAACTTAGCGGCACATTCTGAGAAGTCTACCTCATAGTATCAAGAGTGTCAGTGAGGTATAGAAATGAACACAAAGGGCCCAAGAGAGCCCAGGATAACTTTGCTCTGTGATTTCCTGTATTCCATCTTTGTATATTCCTGATGCTCTGCTCAACCCAGGCCATGCTGACTGCAAGATCCCTAATATAATGAGGCTCTGTGGCCTTGCGCTGTGGGGCTCACTTCCTCCAAGCTGCAGGGTCTCTATTGGTAAAACAAAGCTAAGAACCCTGCTCTGAGATTGGAGGGAAGGTTAAAGGATCATGGGAAATGTGTAGCTCAGTGACTGGCCCATTAAAAAAAAATGTCTTAACAATTGTTTTTAGTATAACTGTTCTTTGGAGACCAAAAATTGACTTAATAGGTTCCTAGATTCTAACCAACTCTATTGTAAATGAGAGGGTAGAACAGGGCTTTAGGTCAGGATTTTCTTTTCTTTTGGAAGATAGGCTGCACCTCCAGCTTCCACATGCTGTCCTCAGTGCAGATGGAAAGACAGAAGGGTGACATCTCTGCCATGCATCAGGAAGGAACATGCAGACACTGGCCTCAAAAGGCCAGACTGCCCACGAGGGACGGAAGGAGCCCAGAGTGGAGGGGCTGTTGAAAGTGCAGTTTCCTGCCTGTTGTCCCATTGATTCTTCTCTCTCTTCCTTGCCATAAAGGCCCATGTACACCTGAACAAAGTGAGATGGAGATTTGGGGCATCAAAGACCCCTCCACCTCCTTTGGTGCCAGCGTTGCATATGCCTTTTTCTTTGCCACCAACATAAATAGCCTCCCAAGTTTTTCATAAAGTGACAAGTAGAGTAGACACAAACTCCTGGTAACACTGTCTCTCAGGAGATGATGTGAAGGTTGTGGGCCTGGATTTCTGGCTTTGCCGGCTTCCCACCCACTCAGACAGTGACTACAGGCTTTTTGTAGTAACACTAGCTACCCTTGTCTTCTATGCAGGTTTTAAAAAATATGATAAATTATCCAAACTGTGCCAAAGTCTCTGTATCTACTACAAAACCTAGGGATAGAAATGTGCATTAGCTAAAGTAATCTGTATCAATTTTGAAGTTACTGGCTCATATTGAGGAAGAGAGTACCTTCATCCTCCTGGGGAAATCCTGCAAATGGTTTGCTATAATTCTATGTAAATCTGAGACTTGGCCTCAGTGTATTTCTGTTTAGCAAATGTGTTTAAATCAATTGATCTGCCTCGTCTACATGCGTACAGATATCTCCTATCATTAGTATTCTTCTGCCACTGGCTTGATTTTTTTTTTTTTCAGCCTGGTGTAATTCCAGGCAGCGCACGGTTGTTCCAAAATGCATTTCTGATTGATTTTCTGCCTCACAGCTGGCAACTTAACTTTTCAGCAGAGGTCTGAGCTCAGGCCCCTTTAATGCTTCAGAGTGTAACTTAATCCTGACGGATGGTTCAGAAGAGCAACTGGCTTTGTGATGAAAAGGGAAGTGTAGAATTTGGTTCACAAATGCACACTCATTTCTCCCATGTGGATGGTATTCCTGTAAATTGGAGAAGAGTGGAGGAGGGGAAAAGGTGGGTTGCTTCTATGGGAAAGGTCAGGACTTATTTTATGATTAACGTCCAACTTATATTTTAGGGAATGCTGTTCTTTTTTGAATTCACCAATTTATGTGAGCTCTTCATATAGATGGCTGCATAATCTACTTAATTCTTGACATCGCTTAACAAAAGACATTTAAAAGCTTTCTTAAAAACTTGGGTGCAAGGCGGTATTAAGAGTCAGAAATTGCTTCGTGTTCTGCGTTGATGCATGAAAACTTGTATTTTGTTTTGTGCTGATCTCATTCTAATCCTGTGGTCTGGGATCAAGCTGAGAGGGTTTCTTCAACTGGCAGTTGCTTTCAGTATTTGCATCTCAATCCTCCCAAATGTTGGAGGCTGCCCGGAAAAACCTCCAAGTCAATCAAAGGGATTAGTAGGATATTGAATCCAGACATCAAACCTCCAGCTGTGAGTAAAAATGTACGGCTTATGGTTCTCACTTACACAGCTGAGTGACCCTTGGCTTTGATATTCACAGTGGCTCCTTTTAAGCAGCAGATAGAATTCCTGTTGGACTGACTGCATATAAGTTCAGGGGAGTCTGGGTTCTGCTTAGCAAAAAACCTGGGAGAAGCCACACAATGCAAATCCCCATTTTCAGAACCCATGTATATGCATATATATGTACCAAACTGAATATTCCATTTTCATGCCTTCCTTTTGAGATAGGGGGTAGGGTGTGGCTCAGGCTGGCTGGGAAGAAAGGTATGGTGGGAGCCCAGGATCTACACAGCATCCCTTCTCAGATGTTGGTCTTAATTGACACTTTAGTGGCTAGATTAAAGCCTTTCTTACCTGTTCTGAAAAGGCTACCAGAGTAGTTAAGATGCTTCTTAAAGAAACTTCCCCCAGATTTGAACTACTCCAGTCTCTCTAGAGTGACAATGGACCTTCTTTTTTTTTTTTTTTTTTTTTTTTTTTTTAGGTTTTTGGAAACAGGGTCTCGCTTTGTGGTTCAGGCTGGCCCTGAGCTCAGCCTCCAACTCACATCACAATCCTCCTGCCTCTGCCTCCCGGGTGCTGGGATTACAGGCGTGAGCCACCACGCCCGGCACTGTGGTATGTGATACTGGTTGCTGCTGGGTGTGGGTCTCCACACCCAGTATTGTTATGTGGTTACCGGGAATCGAACCCAGGTCCTTGCGCTCGAACCCAGGTCCTTGCGCTTGAGAGACAGGCGCCGGAACCACTGAACTAACTCCCTGGCCCAGACAATGGACCTTCTTTTACCTCTCAACTCAGAGAGTGGCAAGAGCCTTAGAAATAAAACACTGCTCCTATTCTATCTGGTAGCCTCAATCTTCTGGAAAGACAGAGAGGGCCAACCAGATCTTAAAGCAAGCACTGGAAAAACTTTGCCAATAGATGATTAGTCCTGGCTCTGATTGCTATCAGTGTCATTCATGTGGGTTCATAACATGCCCCAAATGATACCAAGGTTGAGCCCATTTGAGATACTGTATAGAAGGACATTTCTCTGATATGCTAGTAGACCCAAACTGCAGGACTCTCACAGTATCTCCTTACTCTGGGTCAAGGACACCAGGCTGTCCAAATGTGTGGGAACAGAGTCCTGCTGGCTCCAGACCCACGGGAGCTACTTAGTGTTGATCTTGACACCAAGTACTTGTGAAAACTTAGAGAGAAAGACTACCTGCAAGCAGAGTTTTACTCCCATAGCAGCCCATTAAGAATCATGGGATTTATGTCTCTCAGGGAGAAATGAGACAGGAGATAGAGTGTGGCTTAGCTTAGCTGTGAAGAGATGAATGGCAGAGTCCCAGGATCTACACAGCTGTCTCTCAGGATCTCAGAACTTCTTGTGGGATCCCATGAAGTGTGGATGACATAAGACAGGAGGCCACAGGAGCTCCCTATCCTGACTCTCCGTGGGAGTCCACCCTCTGTCTCCCAGACCAGGGTGTACTTCTATTTTTGCTTTTTCTTTTCCTCTCTTGTTCAGATCTGCAGAGCTAGTTTCTCCCTTGCCTATCACTTTTCAAATAAATCTTGTCACTGCTTTTTGCTTGTTTTGTTGAGTTGTTTGTTGGCAGTAAGAAGGACCTGGAATATGTTGAACTGGCAATCAATTTCTAAAAGGAACTACCCATAACACCGAGTTGTGTCCTTCAATGGAAGTCCGGAAGGATTTTTATTCTTTTTTTTCATATCTTAATCTTTGCAAATCTATCCTTAGTGAGTCTTCTATTTTCCAGCTCCAATTTCATCTATGGTTTATATCATACAACTCAGATTATAATTATATTATATCTCATATATTTCTGTTGGAAGTTTATATACATTTGTTTTTCCTTACCTGTCTACAGTTTCTTGAGGGCAAGGCCCTTATCCCACATTATTTTTATGACATCTTCTGATAGTATCCAACTAAGTACCCAACATCTAGAGATTAAATAAGAATGTTATACAATTTAAACTTATTTATCAAAGCTTTGGAAAAATGTCAGTGATAGACAGTTTATATACAAGTCATTATCAGCAGACAAGTAAAAATTAACCCTTCTGCTGAGCCCCTTGCATGGGTGCACAGGAGAAAATGTGGCATAGGCAGGGTCAGGGCGAGATGGGGGATCTCACTTCACGTGACGCTGCTACCTCCATCCACACTCTTTCAGAGAAGAAAATGAAAATCAGTTAGAAGAATCAGAAAGCTCACTAGAGATTTCAGTGGGGAGAGTATAATGTAAGAATTTAGTGTAGAGAAAAGTGAAAAAGCATAAAGGGCCCAGCAGGCTATCACAGAGATAGAAATGCAGAAGGGAGTTACGCACTCAAGCTGGGTGAAGGAAGAATTTGAATGAATAAGAACATAACAGTTGAGAAGAGAGAGTTGTGAAAGTGACTCAGAACTCTAAGGAGAGATCTTACTGGGAAAGCTGATGCCAGTACCACTGACAGGGCATGTGAGGCTTGTCTTGGAGCTGTCTCAAAGAACTAGAGTCTCGGACCAATTGCTCTCGGATAAAAAGCCACTGCAGACCTGAGCCCAAATAGCAAACAAGCAGGGAGGAATAGAGCTGCCCCTCCAGCATTCTCACCTCCCTCTGGTGTCCTATGTTGGTGGGACCCACATTCTAGTAGAGCAGCTGGGAAAATCAGAAAGGATTCTGGGGTCCTAGCTGGACAAGGTACAGTAGAGCTGAGCCGACTGAGTTCAACTTGAGAGGTAATAAATAGCTTGGCATTAACTCTGGCAAACACAGTCATGGGACCTGTGGCCTTCTTGCTTCCTGAGTAGGTGAGGGAAAAGGAGCCCTCAGAAACACAGCTGTGGTGCAGGCCGGAGACAGCCTCTCTCTTCAGGCAGGGAGGTAGGAGCCATGCTTACATGGACTTTGCTGAGGGCCAGCCTGGTCACATGAGTTGCTTCATTTGGACCTTCTTTTAATCTCTGAATGTGGTCATTCAAGC
The DNA here is from genome assembly GCA_004026965.1 of Petromus typicus. Taxonomy (NCBI): domain Eukaryota; kingdom Metazoa; phylum Chordata; class Mammalia; order Rodentia; family Petromuridae; genus Petromus; species Petromus typicus. Next base: position 66,420 of record PVIR01002161.1, read on the forward strand.
TCAGCTCTAGGGCTTTCATCCTGTGATGTGCAGAAGACACATGCCAGACGGCTCACTAGCTTCGGGTGTTTATCACATGGCTTCCACCTTCCTGTCAGGAAGGTGAAGGTAACATTTCTGGCATAATACCCTGCTTGTGGGGAGTCTGTCTCATAAAAATGAATATCACTATCCCATGGAACTCAGATTTTAAGGAGTTCTATTTTTTTGTGGATAAATGTGTACTTTAGTTTTTTAAAGTTAATTTTTATTGGCACATGTTTACCATACATAATGATTAGATTCATGGAAAATTTGTACCTGTATATAATATACCTTAATTCTTTTCCCCCATATCCCTCCTCTGCCTTCAACCCATCTTCTCCTTCCTATTTAAGAAAGTTTGATTTCCATTTTTTTTTTCCCAGACAGGGTCTCGCTTTGTGGTTCAGGCTGGCCCTGAGCTCAGCCTCAAACTCACATCACAGCAATCCTCCTGCCTCTGCTTCCCCAGAGCTGGGATTACAAGTGTGAGCCACCATGCCCGGCACTGTGGTATGTGGTACTGGTTGCTGCTAGGCATGAGTCTTCATGCCCAGTATTATTGTATGTGGTTTCCAGGCATCAAACCCTGACCCTTGCACATGCAAGACAGAAACCAGAATCACTGAGCTAAATCCCCGGCCCTGATTTCCATTTTTTTCATTTTGTTGTTTAAAAAACATCCTTATTGCTTTCCTTCTCTTCCTCCATCCCCTATCTTTTTCCCTACTTTCCAATATCTATCCTCCAATTTGTTTCTTATTTGTTCTTTGAGTTTTTCCTTGCAGGAGAAACAATGAGGTATTTAAACATGTGTGTCCAATATATTTCCTTAAAATTATGGCCTTGAAGTGCATCCATTTACCTAAAAATGTCTCAAGTTTATCACCCTGAATTGCAGAATTGTACAACCTTGTAAATAAAAACTACATTTTCTTTTATCCACCCATCCATTGATGGCATATCGGCTGCTTCCAAGATTAAGCTATTATAATTTATGCTCCTATAAACATAGGCGTACATATAGCGCACATATTGCTATAAACATGAGTGTGCATATATTCAGGAAAATACTAAAAAATAGCTGGGGGAAATGGAATTTCTGGCTTGAGTGTTTTGAGGAATCTTTATACTGATTTCCATAATGGTGGTATCAGTTTATACTCCTCCGACAACAGAGAACGGCTCCCTTTTCCCCATCTTTGCTAGAATTTGTTATTGATTTATTCTTGCTGATAGCCATCCTTTCTGCAGGGAGATGGAATTTTAGTGGTGGTTTATTTGCATCTCTCAAATGACCAGTGATATTGAACATTTTTTCATATATTTATAAGCTGTTTGTACTTCTTCATCTGAGAAATAACTACTCAATTCAGATGTTCAGTTTTGGAGTGGGTCTTTAGATTTGGAGAGTCTAATTTCTGAGTTTTTATAATATATGTTCTAGATACTAGTCCTTTGTCTGAGCAGTAACTGATATATTTTCTTTCACAATCTGTTGGTTTTCTCATTCTTTTCTGGTAGTTTCTTTCATTGTACAAAAGTCTTTTAATTCATTGTGACTCCACTTGTTGATTCTTTGTAATATTTCCTGTGTGATCAGGGTTTTGTTCTTGAAGTCTCTGCCTACAACTAAGTCTTCAAGAGTGTTACCTATTCTATCTTCATTACATTAAGGTCTCTGTTTTTATATGTAGATCTTTGATCCATTTTGATTTTAATATAGGCATGGTGAGAGATCGGGGTCTAGGTTCAGTGTGTGGAGATCCAATTTTCCCCACGCCATTTACTAAAGAAGCTTTCTCCAGTGAAGGTATTTGGCCTCTTTATTACAAATAAGGTAATTCAGTGTGCCCTGAGTTGTTTCTGTGCCTCTTATTCCATTGATCAGTGGGCCTGCTTTGTTTTTGCTAACACCATGCTGTTTTCGTCGTGATACGATTGTAATATAACTTCAAGTCTGGTGTTCTGATGCTCTCTACATTGCTTTTCTTGCTTTTTGTGTTGCTTTTGCTATTCTAAGATTCTTTTGATTCCATATGAATTTTGGGATTGTTTCCTTTAGTTTTATCAGGTATGCTATGGGAATTTAACTGAGATTGTGTTAAATCTGTGTAATAGTTTTGGAAGTATATCCATTTTCACTCCATTTGTTTTGCTTATCCAAGAACAAATGATAACTTTCTATTTTCTGATATCTTCTTTTTCAGGGTACTGCAGTTTTCAATGTAAAGTTCTTTTACTTTATTCATTAAACTGATACCTAAATATTTCATTTTTCTTGATGCTATTGAGAAAGGTGCTGTTTCCCTGATTTCTCTCAATGAATTTGCTATTTGTGTACAAGAATGTTACTGATTTTTGAGTGTTGACTTTGTATCCTGCTACGCTATAAAATTTAGTTATTAAATCTAGGAGTTATTCAATGTGATGGAGTTTTTGGGATCTTATCTGTAGTATACTATGTCACCTAGAAATAATAATAATTTAACTTCTTCCCTCCCTATCTATATTACTTTTATTTCTTTCTCTTTTCCAGTTGCTTTAAATTTCCAAAGTATATTGAATGGGAATGGTGATAATGAGCAACCTCATCTTCTTCCTGATTTTAGAATGAAAACTTTCAGTTTTTGACCATTTAGCATAATGTTGGCTGTTGGTTTGTCATAGATAGCTTTTATCAGATTGAGATAAAGACCATCTATTCCAATTTTCTTTAGGATTTTTGTCATGAATGAGTGCTGGGCTTTGTCAAATGCTTTTATGCATCTATTGAGATGATCATGTGACTTTTGTTCTTGGATCTGTTCATATAGTGCATTACATTTATTGATTTGCATGTGCTGCACCATCTCTGTTTCTGTGGAATGAATCCTACTTGGTCACAATGTATAATCTTCTGATCAGATTTTGAGGGTGCTGGAGTCTCCTTCCAGAGTGGTTTCTAGGATCTTTGTGTCCTGAACAAAGAATTGGTTTTGGCAAGTGCAAAAGGTAACAAGGTTTTATATTTATTTATTTATTTTTGAGACAAGGTCTCACTTTGTAGTTCAAGCTGGTCTGAACTCAGCCCTGAACTCTTGGCAGTCCTCCTGCCTCTGCCTCCCAAGTGCTGGGATTATGGATGTGAACCACCTGGCATTACGGTATGTGGTGCTGATTTCTGGTGGGCGTGAGTCACCACGCCTGATATTGTTGTATGTGGTTCCTGGGATGAACTAGGGACCTTGTGCTTGCAAGGCAGGTGCTGAAACCACTAAGCTAAATCCCTGACCTACATTTATTAAAAGTAGGAAAAGAAATATGCTCTGCAGAGAAAGCTTGGGTCAACTAAATGTAGGAAAAGAAATGCTTTCCACAGGGTGAGAATGGGCCACTGTGCAAGAGAGAGCATAATGGTGAAGAGCTCATTAGTAGCCATCTTTTATCTCCCTGTCCAGCAGGTCTAGGCTGTCCTATCAAAAACCTGCTTGAGTTGTCATGAGAAGAATGAAAATAGCACTCTGATTGGTTCCAGATGCAGGGCTTTGGGAAGAACTCTGCCTATATATTCTGGAACTCTGTGACTGACAGGTTGTGCCCACTTCCCTAGCCAACTTACTATGCCCTAATCTCCTATCCCACACTGAAACATTGTATTGAGAAAGTCTGACAAGGAGCCACTAGGAATGAACACATTCTTCTGTCATGCCTGATCACCCTCATTTGCTCTGTTTTCTAGGGTTTAAATGTTAACATAATGGCTTTCAGTCAGTGGAGTGGTTACATGTATAAAGCACCATTTTAAATTGCTTTGGTGGGCTAAGTTATTTAATTCTCATAATTTTAAGGGGGAATGTTTTTTATTATTTTCCATTTTATACCAGAGAAAACAAAAATAGAGAAAGAATTAGAATGAGTATCTAAAGTCACAATATTTTCTGCCATAGGTAAGTGGTCGAGCCAGGGTCTGAACCCAGGTGACTGTACTTGGAGGCCAGTCTCAGTAAATCACACTGACCTGGGGACTTTTGGCTTTCACATTCCAGTTGTTAGCCAGGGGACCACCACATTGCTGTGCAGCAGTTATATTAGCAAAATTTACCACTTTCCTCCTGGAGAAATGTTCATCACAGTCATGCTTCAGGACACGTTGGTATTCTCAATGTTATCTCTTTATGAAGGAAAGAAAGGAAGAAGAAATGGGACAATGGAGCCTACTGAGTTAGTGAGTCCACACTGGACATTTTACCTGTCTTGTCAATTAGATTTCATGGGACCAATTTCCAGATGAGAGACGTGGAAGCCTCGAGTAACTTGCTCAAATCATTGACTCACTCATGCTAGACCTGATATTGGAGTCTGAAGATGTTTACTACTTCTGCTTCAGCCACTATTAACACTGGGTGTTTGTCCTGAAACCATCAACAATACTTACACTGTTCTTAAGATAGTAAGAGCTTGAGAAATAAGCAAGAAAGGAATATTTTGCTTCTTTTTAATTTTTTAATTTTTTGTTGTTCATGGCACAGCCTGTTACTACCACCCCTAACCATAGCCACAGTGCTCATCTTTCCCTCTTGGTATCTTATTCTAACTGGAATCCTCAGAGGCTGTTGTTTTGCTCTATCTATTAACGTAGGTTTCATTTACAGCATTGCCAAGTTAGAATTATGGAGGTGATTAACTTGTGCTTTCAAATCAGATTTCCAGCAATTCTGCTTGAGGCAATCTGATTTTTCCAGAAGAACAATCATATATTTCCAGTGATCATAAATATTGAAGTCTTATTTCCTTGCCAATTTAAAAGACTAAAGGATGCAGCATCCTTCAAATTTTAGTCTGATTTAATTTTTGGTTGAGCAAGTAGTTGGCAAAGGTCATATTTGAAAACAGTGTCATAAAGGAGAGTGTTTACAAGTGTGTATGTGTGTGCATATGCACATATGTTTTCTTCATTTGTAAAAGAAATGGTACAGTAAAGGATGAAGGCATTCCAACAACCCGAAAGAAAAGCAAGTGGACACTGTACACTGCACACTGTACAGTGCTCTTTGGTTTTCCTACCATCCAACTGAAGTGCCATGAGCTTCTGAGAGTTTCTGAATTATCACAGGAGGAATTGATCTTTGTGGGTTTTTTGGGGGTATTGTAATTAAAGAATCATATCATCTGGAAATAATGATATTTAGATTTTATTCTTTCCTATATGTATTCTTTTTATTTCTTTCTCTTGCCTGATTGCTCTATCTAATATTTGAATGACTATGTTGAACAAGAGTGGTGATAATGAACATCCCTGTCTTCTTTTTGATTTTAGAGGGAAAAGTTTCAATTTTTCCCCATTAAATATGATGTTGACCATAGTTTGACTATCAATGGTTTTTATCATGTTGAGATAAGATCCTTCTATAACTAAATCCTTCAGGTTTTTAAAAAAATCATACACTGATGTTGGATTTTATCAAAGGGTTTCTCTGTGTTTGTAGAGATGATCCTGTGATTTTTGAGCTTGCTTCTGTTTATGGGCTCTGGCTAATGTTCTGAGGGCCCTGTTGAATGAGGGTGGTGATAATGAATGTCTTCATCTTGTTCTTGATTTTAAGGAGAAGGATTTCAGTTTTCTCTCACTTAATATGATGGTAGCAATACGTTGATCATAAATGGCTTTTAACATGTTGAGATGTAGACATTCCATATCTTTTTCTCCTCCTTGATACCCATTGAATTGGTTTGGGGGGAGTTGAGAGTTTTTGGTGGCATTTGGTTGCTTCATCTTTTCATGTTTTTGTTGTTGTTGCTCTTTGTGCCAGAGTTTTCAGCTTCCTTGGCCCAGTGCCCAGCTCTGTGGGAGTGAGACACAGTATTGTTTATGACTCTCACTCCCAGCAATCCATATATTGACATACAAAGAAAACCAATTGACAGCAATAACTATATTACTCTAACTATAGCAGTAAAGCCAATGATGATAATAGTATCAAATATCAACTGGATAGTAACAAACACTTAGATAGTATTTCACTATACTCTTAGCCAAAACAAAGAGGTCTCTGATTTTAGTGAAGACAGGCCACTTAGATATGAACTATAGTGTTTCAGACTGCTAATTTCTTTTAGATATAGGAAGTGGAGTAAGAGCTCAAGTGTACACTATATAAAAGGCCATCTTCTTCAGGTCCACCCCTGCTGAAGACTGCACCCATCAAACCCAGACTCCCTGCACAGTATAGATTCCATGACCTTACTGGCCTGGCCAGAGCCTCTCGATGGCTCCCAGGAGATCCTTGTTTAGCTCTTACCATCTCTGAGTCTGTTGCCAAGGATGTCTCTAAGCCAGGTTCTGCAGGGAGGTGATGCTTCGGTCCTGGAGGAAAATTCTCCTTTTGGATGTTGGATGCTGGTCTCACCCTCAAACAGGTCCATCTTTTGTCGCTTCTTTTCCCCTGTGCTGTGGGGTGCATGTACCACTAGTGTTGGTGGCAAGGGTGGAGTGGGGCTTTTTTTCCTCTCTTGTGGGCTCTCAAGGCTCCAGTGTCTGCAATGGAGGTGGAGTAGGACTATGGTACTCAGCTGTGGGGCTCATGAAATTCTAGTGTCTACATTAATAAGAATATCTTAAAATGTAGATGAATCCAGGGGCTGGGCATTTAGCTCAAGTGGTATTGTGCCTACTTTGGAAGCACAGAGGCCTGAGTTCAGTCCCTGATACTACAAAATAAATAAATAAATAAATAAATAAATAAATAAAACAAATCATTTAGTTCTTTTTCAAAAATTCAGATGAATTCATTCTATCATTTTTAAAGGTGACATTGGGTGTATGAAACCATGAATAATTTAGTGTTTTTTAAAAAATATATTTTACTGTCTAAATTAAATGTCTATTGCTGTGGGACAGGTATTACTAATGGCAATGTAAGTGTTTCTCTGATTTACCTCTTTCCTCATTCCACTTCTCCCTGTTTAGTCCAAACATGTCTCTTTGTGGCATATTTATCATGTGTGTGTTATAATTAAACACAGGGCTTCTTGCTAGCACTTGCAGTTCCTTTGCTGGAGTTAGAAAAAGGTGCCCCTTTTGGGGAGGCAAATCAGAAAGAGTCCCCATTTTCTTCACTTCTCTTTATAATCTGTGAAACCTCCCACTGAACACAGACAATTACAATCCTGAAATATTATAAGCTCTTAACATTTATGTTGAGGCGGGACTGTAATCGGTTCCCTGGTCTTCAGGTTTTGCCATTCTGATGTGTTATACACCTACTTCGTTATCCTTCCCCATCCCATAGCATTTGCTGTCTCCCTCTCCATGCAGGCCCAGCAGTGCCCACGCCCACGCTGGCAGGGTGGTGTGCAGCGGGGCTCCGGGGTTCGGGCGCCCTGGGTGGTGGACTGCGGTGCAGTCTGAGCTCTCCTTCCTCCTGTTGGCATTTTCAGCATACGGTGTGATCCAATCTGTAAGAGGCTGTTCTTCCCCCGGGACACCCCGCCCCTTCACCTGTCTGTGCTCCAGCAGCACCATGCCATTCTGGCACAAATTTCCATCTCGGTGCAAAAGACATTTTTGTAGCAACTGAGTCCACTGGCAGCTTTAATCATGGGAAAGGTTCTGTGAACCAGCACTGCCCTCGCGCAGCTTCCAAAGCAGAGCAGACCTGGTGGGACTTTCCAGGACTGCGCCATGTGTGTAGACACATCTGGGCCAGGAACAGGTTCCCTTTGGGAGCACAGCTACTGTGAGGGGCGAGGGGGAAAGTGATAGTAACGAGGCATTTTCCCTTCTCTTTCTGAAACTTACTTTATATAAAAACAGCGCTTCCACTTTGGGCTCTTCAAGTATGGTGGAGACAAGTTCCCGTATCAGAAGGGAGGGCTAGGAGCGCACGAGAGATTCACTACGTCCAGATTTTCCGAAGTGTTTGTGTCCTTGAAGGGCCAGATTAAAAAAAAAATATCACCTTGGTTTCTTTTGCCAATGACGTTCCTCCCCCAAGTACTGATATCATGGGTCCCCTGTCTCTCTCTATAGCAGGTCTGTCACCCTCTGCCTGTGTCACAGGCCTGGTCCAGGGGTTACCTTCCTTGCACACGGCATCTCCCTTCACCTCCTGCCTGGCTGGCTCCCCTCGGCTGGCTCCCCATCAAGCCAGATAGAAGACAGGATAGCGGTACTGAGGATTCATGTCCAGGGAGCCATCCTCACCAGGTGGGTCCTTGAGCCCATAAAGCCTGTGCCTGCCCCCTTGAAGGGAAATGTTCTCCAGCCACGTTCCACCTGGTCTCTCTGAGAGAACTGAGCCCACAACCCCCAGTGGTGACCTGCTTGGTAACAAACCCTGTCCCCTCTGGCACTCCACGTCCTCCCACACTTCCGGAATCATCTACCTGTGCTATTCATGCCCGTATTACCTCTCATGTGCATTCGTGTTCTTCTTTCCTTCCCTCCTTCCTTCCTTCTTTCTTTCTTTGTTTCCTTAAGCTGTTCCATTCTTGGTTCCACAGCACTCATTTTTAATAGAGCTCTAGGGACAGTTAATTACGATGGATTTATTGATTATCAAATCAGCCCTCTAAAATGAAGACCATGCTTTTCTGGGAACTGATCTCAATAAGATTTTGAATAAAGGTGGAATCTTTATTTCCAAAGCATAAGATTTCTTGTATTATTTCCCAAGAAGGCTTTGAAAATAAATGATTTGATAGATTCTTTTTTTCATGCCCACAGCTTGCTGTCCCTATTACTGTGATTCAAGTGCTGTCATTAACTCTGTTCCTGTTTACGCATCTCATCCTGCCTCCTGCCTCAGGCAGAAATTGAGAATCAGAATTAATGGGGCCAGTGTGTGTGTGTGTGCGCGTGTGTGTGCGCGCGCATGCACATCTGCATATATGTCTGACAGCAGGTCTCAGCTCCATGGCGCATGGACTCACAGAGTCCTCACTCAGGCAGCCTCCTTCCAGGATAGCACTATGCAGACTCCCCTATCTCTGCTTCCTGCCTGGTGGTGTCTAGAAAGCTCTATTAGAAACTCACCCAAGACAGACAGCCGTTTTTTCCACTGTGTTGCAAATTCCTTTCTGTTGTCAAAGCAGAGATGTGAGTAAGAGAGGGCAGGGAAGACCAGTTGCCCAACTGGCTTTTCAAAGCGCAGAGGAGGCCAGCTGAGGAAGAAGAAGACTACCTTGGGGTTGTTCTCTTATGACTGCTAGATGCCCTCGAGTGTGCGTTCATTTACCCAGTGTTCTCTTTATGGATCTAGCTAAGGAATCAATAAGGAAGATTTCATTCAAAATGAGTGAAAATGACTTTGGCTGAGGCAAGGTCATCCTCCCATTTAGCCTTCCCAGGATAATCGAATGGTAAATGGTTTCAAATCTTGCCTTTCAGTTCATCTCAGGTTCATTATAATGGCATGTGGTCATTACCATTGTGAATGTGCTTTTTAATCAGAGTTCTCAAATGTAGCATTCACAGAGAACAATTTTTGCCTGCATGTGGGCTTTCTTCTCTCTTTCTTTCTCCTCTCCGTCCCTCCCTTCCTTTCCCTTCTCCTTTTCTTTCTCTTATAGGAGAGTGGACAGCTTACTCATGGGAGTAAAACTTGAAATGTGTTTCTTATATATTTTTGATGAGGTCCTCTCCATTATCCAGCCCAGCAGTACCTAGCACATGAGATTCTCAGTAATGACTCTTGAATCAATCAATATAGATCCTGGCAACCAAGGGCTCAGATAGATACCTGCTTTTTCATCACAATGCCATTGGAGTCTGCCTAGCATTTGGAGGATACAATATTCCAACAGCATTTGCTAAAATTGAGATGGTTGCATTGGAAACTCGACATCTAGGACCGCACTGTCTGAGTTTGTAGCCACACATGATGAACATGAAGTAACTGCTTACTTTTACTTTCAGATTTGCAGAACAAAAGGATGACAACAGATACAAGTGAGGAAAGCTGGGTTTCCATCTTAATTTCGTCTCTAATGCCTATGATGGTGAAGGTTTCAGGGATCTTATTTTCCTGATTTGTAAGCAAGGAAGTTAGAGCCAGCCACCAACATTGTTTCCCATCAAAGATCCAGGACCTTATGATGTCCAGAGAATGAGAAGAGGGAGGCCTTAAAAATCCTTCTTTACAAGAAGTTGCTCAGTTGTCTTTAAGCAAAAGGAAGTTACTAGAGTACGGTCACCAGCCCAGGTCTGCACTGCTCTTCCACTTAACATACAGGCAATCTTTATTTATTTATTATAATTTTAAAATTGTGAAACAGGTACATTTTATATACACATCATGATCATACTCAACATTGACAATTTGTACTAGTATATGACATGACTTGATTCTCATTTTTTCCCATTTCCCTACCCACCATACAGCCCCACCCCCTATATACATAATTTTTCTTTCCTTTTTTTTATTACCATCAAAATTTTTTTCTTTTCCCTCACTACTTACTCCTACTCCATTTCCCTTTGAATAGTTCATATTGTACAATACCTAACATACCTCCTAGAACTCATTTACATTTTCAGTTTCTCAAATCAGAGAAAAGATACGGTATACAATCTTATGCATCAGAAAACAAACTGTTTCTTCTCTTGCACTGTTAGCTAATTATAGTGAAAAATCAGAAAAGGATAGAAGGAGAGAAACCCTATTTCCTGAAATAATTCTTTAGGGAAAGAGGAATGAATATGTCTGGGTGTTTTGTGGTCAGGAAAATGTTTACTTAATATCCACCAGGGGCTGAGCTCTCCTGCTCCTCTTCACCCCAGATCTGCTCCAGACACTCCTGGGACTTCTCCAAGGCACGACACCTCTTCCCTTCACTGATCTCCATCTCCTTCTCTCCCACACCCAAGATGCTTCTTCCATGCTTAGCCTTTACATTTATTTAAAAATAATAGCTGTTGATTTTGATTTGTCCTTTCACTAGTAGCTAACTTTCAACAAGGCTGTTTTTGATCCATATCCTGTAGGCTGCTGATTTGTTAGTGAAATCTGCTTCAAGAGGTCAATGGGGATGTCCCATCAGTCAACACGAGGGCAGTGTGGTGTAAAGCTGCCCTTGCCCGCTCAGTCCTGTGCCCAGGAACACTGCAGTGCATGCTGGTCTATGCCCTGCTGTGTAACCCAGGCTGCAAGGGAGGTGACTATGACTCTGTGCACTCCATTGTGGATGCATCTTGTGTCACTGGTGGAGGCCATGCACAGCTCTGAGAGGGACTCTGTCCTCCCTTGATGGAGTAGAGGATGTGCTAAGAAGGGCCAGTGGTGTTTATTACAGCACTCTAAGCAACACCTGCTGAGGTAATGAAGGACAAAGAACAACATGAAGTACATCTGTCCCCACACTGTGAGTAAGAGGTCTTGGACCCAGACTGTAAGGCTCATGGAGGATTCCACAGAACCACATGCCCACAAAGCCTCTTCCACCACTGCACCTATCAACCATCACTTTTCACAAGACACTCTCAATTTACCTTCCATCCCCCATAATCTGACCTTGTTTTAACTTTTCTTAGACCACTGTGATCAAAATGGTATGGTTAAACCATTTAAAACTGTCTATGAAGTGATTATCATGTATAATGTTTTCTATATAAGCTCATTTAACCATCACAAAACTTTACAAATCAGTAATATTATTTATTAGCTATGATCTCCTTCCCTACAAAGGGAAGACCATGGGATTTGGGTAACTGTCTTGGTCACTTTTCTCAAGGCTGGGAGATCCACCCAATACTTGAAACTAAAAGGAGGGGAGGTTTATTTCAACCCTGGTTCAGTTTAGAGTAGGCTGGCTCTGAGGCAGGTGAGCTTGGAAGAGGGGTTTGGTGGAGCACAGCTGCTCACTTCATGACTGCAGGAAGCAGAGTGGGTGGGGTAGAGACCAGAAGGGAGACAAACCTTTCCAGGCCACACTCGCAGTGACCCACCTGTGAGCAGACCTAACAGTAGTCGGCTATAACCCAGGTAACCCATCACCTTCTAAAGGTCCTGCTGTGAGCACATCAGGCTGTGGGAGTCACTGGAGCTGCCTGCTAGTGAGCAGCACTGTGGTCAACACTCAGCTGCAGGGCCCAGATTCTTAGCCACTGTAACACACAAATGACTTTTCATGGAGAGGGCTTGGATTTGAGGTTTGTTCCACATAAACCTGAGACACTAGTCAGCTTGTAAAATGTATTTCTTTGTGATTTTCCAAGTCAGAATAAACTATGCATCAGGAGAAAATTTACCCTGAACACTCAGTTGCTACACACGTCTTTTGCTCACCCAACATCCAGCACAGACTCCTCTCTTGGTTCGATCCCACAGTGGCCAGGAACCCCCCACTCTCCAGGGTTGCTGGTATCAGGGGGACAGGATGGAGAATTCCTGTATTTCGTAGTGGCTCGGGTGTGGGTGCTGAGCAGATAACAGGTCCTAACCTAATATGCACAGCCTGGGGAGGGAAGGGAGGAGCAGCACATGCAATATGAGAGAACAACATGGTCTTGGCTTGATGTTGGAAAAATATAACCTATTCAAGGCCTAATTAATCTCGCTGTCAATTAATGTATCCATAAGTGCAAGCCAAGGGAGTCTGGACAGTCCTGCCTCAGGAACCCAAATCTTGTATTGAATTGTATAAATACAATGAATCTGGAAACTGTGGTTTGTTCTTCTACATCCTTAATTGATCATTTGCATGATTATTAGTGAGGGGAATGAAAGCAGGCGTGAGGTTGTCAAAATATGTCTTCCATAATGTTTTATCATTTGTTACTTTAGTATTTCTAATATTACAGAGTAGAAGGAGTCTTACCTGGCAGGACTCCCCAAGGGTAAAGGAGGGTGGTAACTGGATCTTGTCACTGTCATTCATTTGGCATATAAAAGAGCAAAATGTCATCTTGCCTAGAAAGAAGAATCCAAGTTACATCCACAGAGCGTGCTGAAGGACGATTCACTCTTTATTCAACATTTCTAATAAGATGGAATGTTTTCATGATTCAGCTGTTGCAAATAATTCAAGGAAATAAATTTAACAGCAGAAGGCAGGAAAACTAGTACCAGTGATATTTGATTGTTATTTCATAATATTTTAAATAGGAAATAAAAAGGACTGTGTTTTAAACCTCTCTAAATAATATCTATCTCCTAGAGTTCTAGGTCTTTTATTACCTGCCTTCCAGATAGGAGTTGACTCTAATGTTTGGGTAAACAGAGGCCCTGAGATTCTCAGAGGTGGAGTCCTAGCCCTAATTCCTGCATGCCCAGAACAGCTGGCTGGGTCAGGGTGTCTGGTCCTGACCTTGTGCTCTGAAGTGTCCTCGATGTAGGTCCTACAGTAGGTGAAGAAGGCTGTGCTTCCAAGCATGGCCTAGGATGCCCACATCTTTTGGTTCTAAGTCAGCAGCTTTCAATACTAACATCCCATCGGAAAGTATAGAGCATGATCTCAGACTCATGATCCCGTTCTTACCTCCCAAACCAAAGGGTCTTAGTTCCATTGCTTTCAGGATTTTTTTGTTATAGTTTCTGCCTCCCAGTTTCTTCTCCAGAACTGTACACTTTGTGCACATAGTCCTTATCATACCTGCTCTTTGTGGTCGTCTTTCTTTGGGGAGCTGGATAGACTGAAAAACCACTTTCTACTTTGGGGACCAAAGCAGGGTACAAACTATTTCCGGGAGAGGAGTTCCACATGCGTGGTCATGTACTACACCAGCTTAAGGGATCTGGTCAGCACATGTTACCTTATCAGTTGTTGTGACTCTGTAACAGCTTTGTTTTCCTATTAGCATTCATCCTTCTTCCCAAATTATACGAGTCTTGTATCCTCTGTCGTGTTTGCTCCTGGCCACTTGAGCTTGATTTTTAAGAGGGGGGGCTTTTGTGACATCAAGCTCTTCTCTGTACAAAATCTGCTGTGAGAGTGTATTATTATTGTTATTATTATTATTATTATTATTATTATTATTATTATTATTATTTTGAGATAGGGTCTCACTTTGTGGTTCAGGCTGGCCCTGAGCTCAGCCTCAAACTCCTCTCACAGCAGTCCTCCTGCCTCTGCCTCCCGAGTGCTGGGATGACAGGCGTGAGCCATCATGCCTGGCACTGTGGTATGTGGTACTGGTTGTTTCTGGGCATGAGTCTCCATGCCCAGTATGGTATTTGGCTACCGGGGATCGAACCCGGGTCCTTGCACTTGCAAGACAGGCGCCGGAACCACTGAGCCAAATCCCCGGCCCTGAGAATGTATTATTTTTGGAACATATAAACATTATATTGCTTAATTTACCAACTAAATGCAATCTATTTATTCCATTTGTCTTTGTTGTGAGGCAGTCTTAGTCTGTGTGTGTACATGTGCTGGAACTTTGCAAAAGTTTCAGTGAAAGAAGCAGAGAAATAGGAAACAGGCTGCATATCTGGGAGTGGAGGGTCCCTGGAAGCAGGCAGCGGGGTAAATTCCATTCCCAGAAATGAAGAGTCTTGGCCTGAATGTAAGGCAGCAGGGATGAAGCAGACATCCTTGCTTATATCCGAGGAAGCTGAGAGAGGAGGTTAATTCACTCTTGATACAGGATCATGGGAAGAACTAGGTATGCAGCAGTTAAGAATATAAGCATAGTGAAAACTGAGACATAAAATGATGAACGAGTAAAGCCCTGACTCAGTCACTTAGTTCTCTCCAGTTAGTTCGAGTATACTCTCCATGCTCAATCATAGAGGTCTTGGTGTTGTTGTTATAGTAGAGCTTTAAGTTGTATCACTGTAGCTGCCGCTATACAGAACTTGCCTGACTTGTATGTGATAAGAAACACCTCTCCTTCTAAAGTTGAGAATGGGCTAAATGGCAGTCCTGGGCTATCTCTCCCTGGGATGGGCTCACCAGGTGCAGACAGAGCCAGGACCATGATCACCATCTATTTGAGGCACTGGCTGCTGGGCTGTGCAGCTGAGGTCTCAGGTATCCTGAGTCTCAGGCAGTTACAGGGCTAGAGATAAACAGCAGTCAATCTGTGTGTGAGGAAGGCCTAGGTGCTGAGCTCCTTCATGAGTGTTTTGCCACTGTGTGTGCATATGGCCTCAGGAGTATCCACTCTGTGTGTGTGTGTGTGTGTGTGTGTGTGTGTGTGTGTGTGTGTATGTATTTGTGCATGCACTCATGCACGCGCGTGGCCTTGGTGGTATCCAGTAAATCAACATTACCATTGTTGCTCTTGGTTTTTGTGGAGCAGCCATACCCAAAGCCTAGTTTCACATCCCCCTTGATCTCAGGAGTAGCTCTAAGTTTCAAAAATTAATGTTGTAAACAAATAAAACTCTCCCTTCCAGTCTGTCATTTCAATTTCCTGAAACTGGGATCTTTTAGTTTACCAACTAAGGATTCTCTTAATGCAATCAGGAAATAAATTAACTCAGTCACATTTTCCCATATATGGTAACATGAGCTGTTCTGTGATATATTTTTAGATGGTGGATAAGTTCTAGAATGTGTGTTCTGCATGTGGGAAAGAATGACATGATCTTACTCATATTTGAACTCTGCTTTCTGTTACTATGGTTACCACATGATCGTCCTTACTTGCATATTTGGAATCCAAAGGAACAAATCAAAATGTCATCTTCTGTAGTAGACAAGGGTCAAAATATAAAATGTGTTGCTCTTTATTTGAATAAATACAAATCATGTCTGGGCTACAGGACAAAAATCCTCACAGAATAAAAAGGAACAGGATGTATTTTGCCAGAGAAAGCACACTTTAAATTGGTCTTTACATTTTATTATTTAAGGAATGTAGGTTGTAGCAAATGTAAAAATATGGTAATAAATGCAGTAGTCCAAATGTATCATGAAGTGGCCATGTGGGGAATAATTTACCTGAATTTTAAAAATCTTCTTTAAGATGTATTCTAATATCTTGCTAGCTCTAAGACTTTTTGCACCAGCATTCTATTTACTTAACACTCTTTATTAAAAACATTTCACTTTACACATCATACAAATCAGCTTTATGAAAAATTACAAACTTGTTTTTAAAATGCCCTCATTCTCAGATATCTGAAGTAGGGTTCTCATCCTGAAGGTTTCATCTGGATCTTTCCTTTTCATTGTGAATCTACCAAGACAGTAGAAAGATTATAGTCTGCAAAAATGACTTCTTAGTTATTAAATTTCATGAAAAATACTTTATACACAAAAATCAACAGACAGAGTTTTCCAGGAAGTAATCAAATTTATAGGCAGGCCATTCTTTAGGATGAAAGGATCCTGGAAATCAACACCTAACATTTTTATTTTACAGAGCACACCATACCCCTTAGTGGTAATCATAACAAAGTTACATATTTGAATTATCTTACAGTTCAGGGTTTTTTTTCAACCCAGTATGTAGACAAGAAGAGATGCTGAGAACACAATTCCTGCTTTCCTGTGAGGATAAACATAGTTCTCCTGTCTCAGAGACTGCAGAAAATGCTTGCTAGTGAGCGACTTCAGCCTCTGGCTGTGTCCCACACCACTCTTTGACTGTAGCACTGACTACACTAAGGTGCCAGACTAGGGCTCACTGTGGAATTTAAGTGGGAAAGGCTTTGCTTTCTCCAAGGGAGAAAATCAGCCCTGAAACATGTGTTGGAAATTGAGCCAGTCTCTCCCTCTTCCAGGTTTAAAGGATTTCATTCAGAAAGCAGTGTTGCTGGACAGTTCCCTCCCACACATCAGTGTGGCCAGGAGCCATGTGGCCTGTTTTGAGAAAGCTCCTGTTTCATTCAGACTCATTTGTTTTATCAAGGAGATTCTAACAGTTGATACTGCCAGGCAGCCCATGGCCTCAATAGTGGTGACACAAAGCAGCCATCTTGTCAGCTCTTAGGTTCTGCAGTTCATGAATCTGAATGGGGTATGGAAAGAACAACACTTCTGTCCCGTGATGCCTGCAGGGCCTCAGGAATGAGCTGAAGGCTGAACGTGACACCAACTGCTTTGGGATAGAATCACTCTGAGCTTTCTTCCTCACAAGCTTAGGAGTAGGTGAGAGGTGGTGGCTGACACAGGGTGAACTCTCCCTGTCACTTCTCAAGGCGTAGTCCGGACTCTCGGAGCAGGGCAGCTGGACTCCGAGGGAGACTCCAGGGAACGGGATGGGACAGGTGCTACTTCTGTAATCTAGCTTGAAGTTGTATGATGTCACTTAGGTCAGGTTGCATCAGTCCAGGGTATCATCACAGTCTGTGAGGCCATCGACTGCCAGGGTCATGTCAGAAAATGGTGTGGGGCTAGGACATTGTGACTATCTTTGGAAAGTGCTGTAGGAACTAATCATTTAATTGAAAACTATCTAAAAAAATTAGTAGGGATAACTAGAAGTCCAGGAACAGAATGTTTTTCTTGCTGCAAATAAAAATAATTAAAAATCCCTCCACCCAGATAAATTACATTCTATGGCATGAGAAAACTCATAAATCATTGTTTCATTAATCTCAAGGAAATGTGAGAAGAGAAGACACTGTGGCCCTAGAAGTTGGTATATGAAGTTAAGAAGCACATGAAGAAATGCTCAGCATCACTGGTCATTCTAGAGATGCAGATGAAAACGACTCTGAGATTCCATCTCATTCCACACAGAATGGCTGCTATTGTGAAATTAACCAGCAACAAATGCTGGTGAGGCTGCCAGGAGGAAGCAGTCCTTCTCTACTGTTGGTGGGAATGTAGACTGGTGCAACCACTGTGGAGATCAGTGTTGAGATTCCACAAAAAACTAGGAGTAGAGGTCCCATGTGACCCTGCTTTTCCTCTGTTTATGTATATACATGAAAGAATTAAAAGATTCATATTACAATGACATATGTGCACCCATGTTTATAGCAGCTCAATTTGTGATAGCTAAATTTTGGAAAAAAACAAAATGTCCATCAACTGGAAACTGGATAAGGAAAATGTGGTTTTTCTATAAAATGGAGTATTACTTTGACATCAAGAATGACAAGTTTGAAACAGTCACTCAAAAGGACGTACCTTCAGGACATACTGATAAGTGAACTAAATAGATCACAGATGTTTAAATACTGTATCTATTCTCTGTTATGAGAAACTGAAAATGTAAATGAGCTGTAGAATGTATGCTAGATATTGTATAATATAAAATATTCAGAGGGAAATGTGGGTAGGGATGCGTAATGAGGGAAAAGAAAAATTGCAATGGTAACAAAAAAAGGAAATAAAACTTACATATGTAGCAGGTGGGGATTGTAGGGTGGGTAGGGGAATGGGAAAAAATGAGAATCAAGTCACGTCATACACTGGTACAAATTGTCAATGTTGAGTATGATCGTGATATGTATATAAAATGTACCTATTCTACAAAAAATTAATAAAAGAAGAGAATATGTAGTCTTACAATTGGTTTTAAAAAGTAAACTTGACTTTGCAATAGTATGTGTAGAGTACTTTGGTATTTTAATTAAGCATAAGAAAAAAACAACCATTTAATAGGTCAGAAAAATGTTGTTATAGAAGTTATTTCTAGAAGAAGGAAGGTGATAGTTTTGTTTTACTTCTTTGTACTCAGATTACAACTGAGTTTGTCCAGTGAAAAACATAATTTAAAGAAATTCAAGAAAAAGCAAAGAACTGTCTAGGATTTATGCTCCTTGGAGAAGAGAAAACAAAGGTGTTTCCTAAAAGTTGAAGTCATAATATGTGTGAAGTGTTCTGCTAAGAACTTGGTCTATGCAACCTAAATGAACTGGAGTTAATGCTGTAAGGTAGGCATTGTCATCACAGTATTTGTGATAACTCAATTGCAGTGAGTTACACAGTAAAGAGAAGACAGCTAGAGGATGGAGCAACCATGATTTCAACTGTGACCTGTTTTTCTAAGATCCCACTCTTCAGATCAGTGCTTCACTTACTCTAGTGTGTAGATAGTTTAGGAGAAACTTAGGAAAAAACAGATTTTTCAGGCCCAGATAGTCTCTGACAGCAGATCTTGGGAAATTCACTTTGAAAATATTCCATATAAATTCTATGATGAAAACCTGGGTATATGCAATCATTTTATCCTGTCCTTTTGCCTTAATCAGAAATACTCATTTTAGTATAGCAGCCCAATTTGTGATTGCTACATCTTGGAAACGACCCAAGTGTCCATCAACTGGAGACTGGATAAAAAAGCTGTGGCTCTTCTACAGAATGGAGTATTATTCTGCCATAAAAAATGATAACTTTGAATCATTTGTACTTAAATGGACATACCTTAAGGATATCCTTATAAGTGAAATAAATAGGTCACAGATAGGTACACAGCGCATCTTTTCTCTGGTATGAGAAAATAAAGATGTAAATGAGTCCTAGAATTGTATGTTATATATTGTGAAATAGAAAATGCTCAAAGTAAAATAGGATGAAGGGGGAAAAATAATGATATTATAACAAAAAAGAAAGGAAACAAATTTTATGTATATAGGGGGGTGGTAGGGTGGGTAGGGCTATGGGAAAAAATGAGAATTAAGTTGTGTCTTATACTGGTACAAATCCCCATTATGGAGTGCAATCATGATGCATATATGTAATGTACCAATAAAGATTAAAAAAAAAAGAAATATTCATTTTAGGATATTCAGGTAATACTTAATGAGAAGTCTACAATCCAGAGAAATTATCTGTATCCCTATTTACAGATTTTGATTATTTGACTAGTAAACACTAGAACTGAGTATTTCATCCTGAGATTAGCAGTTTTCTGTTTTGGTCAGTTTTCTGTTTGCTGGACACACCTGACACAGCTTAGGGAGGAGAGGTTTAATTCGGCAGGTTCAGTCCATGGTCAGTGGGCTCCAAGGGGGAAACAACAAGGCAGAGATACATAGTGAAACAAAACCGCTAGTTCACGGGGGCCAGGAAGCAGAGCAGGGGAGCAGCATCAGAGAGGAAGGGGCCAAGGGCTAGAGAGAGTATCCAAGGTCACACCCCCTATGACCCACTTAGACACTAGCCAGATGTGTGTTCTACTTCTCTCAAGCCCACTGAAGCAACATCCAACTTAAATGTCACATTTCCTAACATGTGGATATTTTAGAGATTCCTACTGCCCTTCTAGGACTAAAATTACAGCTGACTCAGTGGTCTGTGTCCTCTGGAGTGGCAGCCAGAGCTTGGTCCTTTAATGGCCTGTGTTCAACTGTTGATTTGGTGACTTCCTGGTGTTTTGGCTCTGCCTACATAGCCGAAACTTGCTGCTTTTGTCTCTGGTGAGCTGTCCCTGGGAAGGCTGGTCAGAGAACCAGAAGAACTGAGAGGCATATAACTCCATTGATTTTGGCACACTAATAATGTGATAGTTGAATGTCTTCTAAGAGATGTTGGGATGTACCATGAGATTCACTCTGAGATTTTCTTTTAGGGGGTTTTGAAAGTATTCCCATATCCTTTCCCTACTGTGAATTGTTGGTGTGGCTGATATTTGCCAAAAGCCCCTGACACTCATATACAACTCAGTGGGCCTGGAAATCTTGAGTGACAAGAGAGTGTTTTAAATGATTTGAGACATACTAATTGATAGATTTGTGTTTCCTGGCCTGTTCAAATGGAGAACTAATGAACATTTGGCAGTAGACTATAAGAATGTTTCAAGAATTGGGTGAATAGCCAGGTCAACCTTTAAAGATTAAAAAAAAAAATTAAAAAGAGATAGATCCTTTATAATACTAAGATTAAATCAGTTTAAAAGATTTTATAAAAATCGTTTGCTCTAGTTAATAAAACTTTGTGGGTCTGGGCATAAACCTGAGGCCCACAGCTGCAGTTTTCTTGGAGTTTTTCCCTCTGGATGGCTTCACACAGTCTGAATGTGAGTGCACAGCTTTGTGATGTCACTTTACTTTCACAGTCAAGTTAGTCATGTGCTTTTTTTTAAGTTTACTGTTTTGTCTTACAATGATATTGAGAAGGGAAGTATATCTGGTGGAAAACAATGGATACCGTTAAAATGGTGTGTTTAGAATTCTGAAATTTTAAGAAGGACTCTTCAAGGATAGTCTAGGGGAAAAAAGTCTTTGCAGGATATTATTTTTGTGAAATTTCTCATGATGAAACAGTGTTGGATTTTTTTTTTTTAGAATGAAGCTTATACATAAGCATCAGTTCTTAGAATATTTAAGTCTACTGCTTCATACTTGGATAATAAATGCAGTGAAAATCATGTGCATTAGACATAAGGGAGGATATAAATGTTAAACACTCTGATCAATACAGAACAAGGCAAGGAAGTATTAAATGTGACAAAAATTTGGATAGGTACAGAGTAATGACATTCAAAACTAGTATGTGAATCTTCTGAACATATAATAATAGAGACTCTTGGGAACCTTGAGAAATTAATAAAAACAGTGAAGATTTTTTGGCATGAAAAATCATTAAGGAAACCTTCATCCAACCTTATATGGAAAAAAGACCAACTCTAAGGCCATTTTTCTGAGGTACTGGGGATTTGTAATGAAGAAATAATAAATACTGGGTGTTATGGTTTGTGTTTAGATGTCTACCCAAAGCCACACGGTATTATAGGGGGTCTTTTTCAGAGGTGGTTGAATCTAGAGTGTGGGACTGATTCATGGTGCCATGCTAGGACTAAAGGTGATAGGACCAAAGGTGGGTGATTACTGTTACATCAGTCTACTGACCGCTTTGCCACTGCCCTAATCCAAGTAGCCTAGGTAGACTCTATAAGGGGCAGGACAAGTAATAAGTTGCCTTGGACTTGTCATTTGCTTTTATTGCCTTCTGCCTGCAGAAAATTGTTTCTTCTCTACAGTGCCGCTCTGCCATGTGCCACCCAGCCTTGGAGCCAGCTGCCTATGAAATGAAACCTCTATGCACTGTAAGTGAAATAACACTTCCTTCTTTAACTTTTGTATGGCAGGTATTTTGTCCCAGCAATGCGAAAGGTAAGACAGTAGTGATATAAGAAATTGTAACCTGGCACCTTTCTTTCTAACATATCATGGTCGATCCCATTGGACCTGCCCACGCTGTTTGCATCTCAGCCCTGACGAGGTCCCACAGTGATGACCGAGCCACCTGAAGGGGACACATGACCTGTGTCTAGTTTAGTAGATGAAGTGCTAATGCCTCTGACACGTGGGGTCGAGTTTTCTCATGGTTGGTGCCCTCTTCTGTTTGTCAAATTCTGCAGGTGACTGTAACAGACATTATTTCGCAACTGTTCATTCAGTGTGGTTCCTGTAGCCATATTCGTTTTTTTAAAAAATAGAATAAATGCAATTTGGCAAACATTTTTAGCCTCAGTGATACATCTGATATTAAATAAAAATGATGCTCAATTCATTGTATTTGGCTACTAAACATAGGCTGGGTTATTTGGTCCCGTGAACATCAAACCACAGTTTGTCTGAAATTTTCGTTCTAAGTCAGTTGCTTGGGTTTTTCCCTTCTAAAATTGTCAGGTATATTAAGGACTTCCTGTTTTCTGTGTGCTTTGCTGCTTCCCAGAAGCAGAGCATGAAGAAACAAGAATTTAACAAAGAAAAGAGGCCCGGAGGAGTGAGCCGGGTGTCCTACATCAAAACCCGGCGGAAGTGGTGCTTAGGTTTATTGGTTCCCAGTACACAAAATTACCCTCCTGTCCAGAAGCTGTCTTTCTTTTGCTTTTCCTGGCCAAGACTAAAATGATAAGATAGTGTTTGCTATCTTGAATCTTTTCTTTCAAATTGTGTGCTCTTGCCATGATGCTTTCCGTGTATTAGGAGGTCAGTTCCAAATGACGCTTGTGGAGACTGTAAATTACCCCTTGGCCTCGGGGGCTCAGTCTGCAGGATGGCTTCTCGGCTCTGGTCGGAGACCAGCTGTGACAGCTCGTGGCACTGTTTCCCAGGTGACAACACTGAGGTAGAGAGAGGGTGAGTAGCTTGGTGTGCACTCCTTAGAGGCAGATTCTGAACTACAGTTTAGTTTTTTCCTTCCCAAGCCAGCACTTACGGTTTTGTTTTGAATTTTTATTTCGAGCTCATTTTATAAGCAGCTGGGAGAAATAATACTGAGATCTCTCCTAACCTGTATTCAGCTTCCCGGTGTTCCAGCATGTTGTTACAGTGCAGAACAATACGCAGCTGCGACAGTGACTTTGCCATCACGGGGGACAGAACACCATCTCGCGAGATGCCGCTTCCCGCTGCCTGAGGCCAGGGTCCCCTCTCTCCTTCAGTCCTTTCTCTAACCGGAACTGTCCTCCACTTCTACGGTTCTGTCGCTTTGTGTTTTCTAACTGGACTCATATACTGTGGACACATCACACCCATGCTGTTTGTGAAACACTCCGGACTAGCACCGGGGACCTTTCACAGTTCAGGAACATGGGGCGGGAACAGTGGGATTTCAGCGTCATCATTTTATGTTTGGATCACCTGGGGAAAGACACCACCGAAGGCTGCATAGGCCTCCGCAGTAGAAAGCGAGTCTCGCCTGCACCGGCCCTTGTTGCTCGGTGATGAGAGAGGTCCGGCAGCAGGGTAAGCTTCCTCCACACTTCCGGGGGTGCGATGGCACGGAGACTACTAAGCTTGGAAGTACCTGACTCACAGGGCTCCACTGAGAGGTCTATCGTTGCTCTGCTGTAAAAGGGACGCACATTCAGTAGACCCCGCTCTGACCTGCTCATCGTGATGCCACTGTCTGGCTCGGCAGTTTAATGATCTCTCACCTGGGCAGCGAAAGTGATGCTGAGCTGAGGGATTCTGCAGGCCGGGGGTGTTCAGTGTGTTTTGCCTTCATGTTGTCTTCCCCTGGACTGCGGCTTTGTAAGGACCAGGTCTCTCATAAATCGAGGCGTTCGGTGCTGTGTCCACGTGGGCTCCTTCCTAGGGAACTAATGCATCAGCTGCTAAGTAGGACACATCAGTTACAGACTCCATCTTTCACCTGCGGCCATATCTCCCCGGAAACGCCCCATCTTGTCTGATCTCAGAAGCTAAGCAGGGTCAGACCTGGTTAGAATTTGGATGGGAGGTAAACCTCTGTCTCTTCCTTACACAGCGATTTCCTGTTGCAGATGGCTGCCCATCTCTACTTGCTCCTGGTTTGTAATGAACGGAAGTAGTTGGGGTTTGGCTCCTGTATGCAATCCTACCCTAAAGATAGGTTCATTACAAAGCCAAATTCTCCAAGGTGAAGAATGTATCTGAGTTTTTGAGTTAAGTTTTAGTTTATGTCATAGCTGGTTATATGCATCTACCCGGTGGCCACTGGTTGGCTTCTTAGTGGGAAGAAAACATGCAGACTTTCAGAGCTGCTCTTTAGGAGCTGGGGACGTGAGCCCGTACTCCCAGGTGCATCTGTGTGCCCTGACCATTTGAGGAGGACTTGAGAAAATTGGTGGAGAAAGGAAGAAACAGCCAAGAGAATAATGGGTCTAATGTATTGGGAGGAGGGAGGAGAACAGTGTTATATGAAAAAACTAGTAAGTAAAGACCTTACAAACATAAAGCAGGTAAAGTGGGAAATATGATGTAGTACACGAAGTGCAGGAGACAGTCTTCAAGAAGCATTCTTCATGTGGTATGCACCACACTATGATTGGGGGTTGGGGTGGGGGTGCTAGGAATTAGTATAGGGATTCATGTGCGGTTCCAGGGCTTTAAGCACAAGACCAGAAAAGTCTCAGTCGTCAGAAGGGAATGGAAGGAACCAAAAGGGACATAGTCATTCATCTGGATTTTTATTTCATACCAGCCATTTAAATTTGAGGTTGTCTGTCTGAAATTCAGCAATTTAACTTAAAAAAAATGCTGATAGATTTTCCTGCCAGAGCTGTGAAATCTGCTGTGAAGTCGAAGGATGATGAGACTGGCATTAAAATGAACAGTTCAGAGAGTCACTTCTTTGACTTCCAAGGTCAGAAGTAATTTGTTCTTTGGAAAGCCAGGCTCCCCGTACCTCTGCCTGCTCTGGTTTCAGCGCAGTAACCCTCAGATAGAGGTGCATAGTAGATGGTTTTTAGATGAGGGCTTGTCCTCATCTCTTGTGTCTTTGCTTTGAGAAGCCTGTTGTCCTAAGGGTGAGCCCAGCCCTTCTGGAGTACAAAGTCCTGGTGTCAGGAGTCTCAAGACATCTGGGCTGCTGGTTGGTTAAGGGAACTGGTAAATGCAGGCTGGCTGAGGCAGAAATGAGAAAATAAGAGAAGGTGATGGGTAAGAGGAAGATTCAAATTAACTTATGCTCACAGAACAGAGACCAACAGAGGATAAGGTGGATATAAGGAACAAGAATTAAAAAAAAAAAATAACAGCATTTATTGTAGGAGATGGCACTGCCAGTTGAAGACCCATGTTGTTCTGGGATGTACCTGTGTTTTTAGCAGGCCCAAATCACAGCAAATATTAATCATGTCATATTTTTATAACATATGTGCCTTGACTTGGAGTCACCTGAAAGCTGTGCTGAAATAAGAAGTTGGCTGCAAGTCGTGTATTTCAGAAGCCATAAACAGAAGTGGAGTGATAGGGAAGTGAGTAAATAGGATGTTAGTGAGCTGTGGGCATCAACAGCTCCGTGTTGGTGGGGACCCTTTGCGGAACCTGCAATGGCACACATCAGAATTACCCTACACAGGGACAGGGAAGCAGGGCCTTTAGTCTTTGAATCTAGGTGCTGTTGTTTATGATTTTCCCCGGAGGGTGTTAAATCCCGGAGTATCTGTTTATCTTCCCATCTCCTCTGGGCTTTTTGCTGCAAGGCAGAGGTGTTGAACCTGTGGAACTTGGGCTGCAGTGGGCTGCTGGTGTTGTTGAAAGTTCTAACGGACTGGTCATCACTGGTCGGGCGTAATGTGCAGACCATGCTCAGGTGAACTTTGATGTAACAGTATGAGGGGGAGGGACTAGAGAAATGAGATAGGGAGAGAGGGAGGGAGAGAGAGGGAGAAAGAAATGCAGCTAATCTCCCTGCACCCACTCCTTTCCTTATGAAACAGTATTTTATCAACATAAAAGAAGAGAATATATGTTATCTTTCTCCAAATGGGCACCAGATCAAGGTTCCACAGTTGGTGCAGGAAGATAACTGGCTGTTCATTCCTGCCACATGGATTTAGCTTTTGAAAAGGCTGGTGAGCCATGCTGCTCCGCATTCACCTTGCTCTTCCTGGATCTCTTCAGAGCCTTTTGGGAAAGAGCTAAGCTCAGGAGGCATGAGGGATGGAGTCAGTACTGAATCCCAAGTGATGTGGTCCCTTTGAGTGAGACCAGGGAACTAAGAGAAGAGACTTGGTGACTCTGTGTCCTGGGCCTCACACTTTTTAACCTGCTGTACTCCAGTAACACAGTAAATGTGTGAGGGCCTCATTCTCTTGACTTTTATGTGTTACAGGGAGAAGGGCGACAATCCTCAAGCAACAAAGGAGGCAAAGTATGACACAAATGAAAATGTGTGATAATTGTGGATGCTTTTCCTTGGAGAAAGGAAAAGCGCAGAGTTGTGGGGAAGCTGTGAAGACTGGGAGGAAGCACTGTGAGTCAGAAGCAAAGAGGAAGCCAGGGCGGCTTCATGACTGAAGACCACAGAGTGACGTGGCACAGTATCTGCAGACTCCCAGCTGCTCACCAACGTGCTGTGCTTGAAAAACTTCCTCGATGCTACCTCCTCCAACCGA
Source organism: Petromus typicus (assembly GCA_004026965.1). Lineage (NCBI taxonomy): Eukaryota > Metazoa > Chordata > Mammalia > Rodentia > Petromuridae > Petromus > Petromus typicus. The sequence goes on from PVIR01002161.1 coordinate 93,094, forward strand.
ACAATCAGTCATTAGTCAATCAGCAATCAATCCAAATGAGTAAGTGAGGAATAGCAAACTTTAAAGGGAAGGACCAGAACAACAGAACTGTGGAAGAGTAAGCAATTGCTGTGAATTTGGTTACAGCTCAAATACAATTAAAGTATTTTTTAAATTCCTGAAGTGGAGGATATAATAAAAAGAAATGGATAATTTTAAAAAGAAAGAATAATGATCATAATGTGTTGCCTGTACTGATTTCCTGACCCAAGATGTCTAAGATACAGTGAGACTGTGTAGTGCCACTTCAGTGTTTGAAAAGGGAGTTGAATTCCTCAATTTCCTATGAGGTGACATTTTTTCTTGTTACATTTGCCATCTTTTGTTTCGGATTGTTAGTACGTTAAGGTAGTTCTATTTTTAACAGCACTATTTTTAAATGCTTTCATTCTCTTCACTACAGACTCACATTTTGGCTCTTCTCCCATTTGCAAATATCACTATCTGTGTCTGCACCTGTACATCTTCTGCTCTTGCTCCATCATGTCACCTGCAAGGTCTAAGGCATGTTGTTCCCCAAACTCTATCTTCCCTCAGTGTCTAATACACAGGTACCGTGGATGGCGAGAGTCTAGTAGATGGACCACTCCCCACCATAGTCTGAGGGCTGTTCAGTAGGGTGCTATGCAAGTGAAAAGGACAAAGCAGAACCAACATCAGAACCGACTGTCTTAACATCCTCCATCCTTCAGTCAGCATACATTGATGCACAAGAGATCCTTGACTCCCGGGCATGATGAGGAAACAGAGGAAAGAGTTTCATGGGAAACTACTGGTAAATTCAAGGACTGGAATCTCAGTCATCTGAATCACAGTTTACTGCTTTAAAACTGTGCCTTGTTTTTTTTCTTAGAAAGGAGAACTTTACCCATGGGACTCTCCTGATGATCTCTGTGATCAAAGTTGGAGTTCAACTGCCCCAAGATACTTCTTTGCGTGTTCACCAGGCCTCCATCTAATCTCTGTGCTCTGGACCAGATTTGCTGTGTGGCTATCCTCTGAAATAAGTGACACTCTTGGAATACGACGCTTTGCATCCCCTGTAAGGAAGGGGTTCCTGTGTTTCCATGGCAATTTCCAGCACTCACAGGCCTGAGCTGCCTGCGCTCCTCCTCCCGATGGTCCATCTCTAGAGGGCACTCACTAAGTGTGTCTTCAGGGTGTGCCATGTGCCATAATCTTCCTGCAGGGTGGCTGGCCTGGGGCTCCTCAATCCTGAGATTTGCATATGTTTTGTTAATTTTCCTGTTTTACTCCAGTAACACATAGTAAGTGTGTGAGGGCCTCATCTTTATATCACCTACTATTTCCTTAACATATACTGAAATAGGGCTGGGGATTTAGCTCAGTGGTTCCGGCGCCTGTCTTGCAAGCACAGGGACCCGGTTTGATCCCCAGTAACCACATACAATACTGGGCGTGGAGACTCATGCCCAGCAGCAACCAGTACCACATACCACAGTGCCAGGCGTGGTGGCTCACGCCTGTAATCCCAGCACTGGGAGGCAGAGGCAGAAGGATTGCTGTGATGTGAGTTTGAGGCTGAGCTTAGGGCCAGCCTAAACCACAAAGCAGGAGCCTGTCTCAAAAAACCTAATATAAATATTATACATATTATATTTCTATTTCATATATATATATATATATATATATATATATATATATACACTTAAATAGATTTTAGACTGATTCACTTTTAATATTGGTCTTTGCTCTACATAATATGTATAAAATTTAGGTATATCATATAATAATTTAAAAAGTTTAAAATATAACATTTATAAATTATGTATATCCCACAGTGAAATTAAAATGAATAAACACTCTTTAAATACAATGCAATAGGCTGTGCGCTGCCTGAAGGCAAGGTCACATGCTACACACCTGAGTACCCCAGAGCCCTAAAGCAGCTCCATCATTTGCATATGTGAAAACTAAGCTTCAGAAAGCATAAGTGACTTCATAAAGTTTCTCAAACAACTGGAATCAAGACTTTCTGCATTTTAATCCATTCTTGGAGGCATAGAAATGTAGATGGTAGTTCCGTTTATCTGGTATTTAATTTTGGAGAATTTCAGAGGAAAGGAGATGTTTGGAAATACAGCTTGGAAAGAGTGTAGTGATCCAGGATACAGAATATGGAAGCCATGGGTGTTGGGGTTAGGAGCAGAAACTGCTCCTTGGATTACTAGATCTTAACCCAGGCAACAAGGGACATCAGAATTGTGTGTGAGGTTTAGTGGGTTTATAAATATACACATCTGGTGTGAAGTGTGGAAGTAATCTTCCAGAAAATGTTGACAACCACTGGTCTAGGCAACAGAGGCTGATTTACTTCTCAAATAAGGGGACTATCATTTAAAAAGAGAACTCTAGTGCATTATGGGAAGTGTAATGGGGTGAGCAGACAGAGAGAGAGAGAGATTGGAAAGTGAGTGAGGAGCCCAGTGAGGATAACAGGACCTTAGAGCCATTCTTTTAAAGTAAACTTGGGAGTATGGATTTAAGTGACAACAAATCAGAGGGACCTGATAACTTTGTAGGGGGACTATCATTTAAAAAGAGAATTCTAGTGCATTATGGGAAGTGTAATGGGGTGAGCAGAGAGAGAGAGAGAGAAAGAGAGAGAGAGAGAGAGAGAGAGATTGGAAAGTGAGTGAGCAGCCCAGTGAGGATAACAGGACCTTAGAGCCATTCTTTTAAAGTAAACTTGGGAATATGGATTTAAGTGACAACAAATCAAAGGGACCTGATAACTTTGTTACTTGATTTTCTGAAAATTATTCATGTGGAGTGAAGATTAACTATTGTAAATATTATTCAGAAGATTCTATATTTTTGCAGGCGGTACTATATTTGGTGATGATATCACAGAGGGAAAGTGAAACATAGCAAAAGGAGGAGCTATTGTCCCATTGGGGAACTGCTGATTTTACAATGAACATATTTAGGAAGGTAAATTTTCTGTCACTTTTGTTTCAGGGTTAATAACTTTACAGTGACTGTTAGTACTTCACTTTGTGTGAGTGCCTTAGTGATCTAAGAGTTGGAAGCATATTTCACAAACAAAGCTATTCCACAAGTCAGACACTGTGTTGGGTGCTCTTGTGGGATATTTCTTATGCTAATTATAATAAAAAGTCAAAATGACAAACATCTACCTAGATTGTTACCTGTCTTGATTAAACATTGATCAATTCAGAACAAGGATGCGTTCAATATTTATTGAACAACTATTGCAATCAAGGTTGATGGGTATGAAGACCACAGAGAAGGAAATGTTACAGATTTTATTCTTACGAAGGTCACAATCATTTAGGGATAGTGTATCATTCAGCTTTCCAATCACTGGGATGCATAGCTCTTTCAATCTGTTTTATAATCAAAACTCTAATTTTAGTATTAATTTTCTTATGAATTCCCATAATATAAGGAGAGATTTGATTTGGCTCACAGTTTCAGAGACTTCAGTCCATGGCCAGCTGGTTACAAGACAGAAACATTCTGGATGGCTCAAATGGATCAAAGCTCTCCATTTAGGGCAGCCATGGTTCAGAACATGGAAACTGCTAGAGAGAAAGGAGTCGGGAACCAGATATAGACCTCAAGGTCATGCCTCAATGATGCAGCTAGACACACCTAGAAGTGATGCTTAGAAGCTAAGGGAGACACCAAGCTTTATTGTCACAAACAGTAAAGCAAATATGGACATTTACCTACATGCACATATAAAAAACCTTTCATAGCAAGTTCAATTAAGAAATTAAAACAATCATATACCCGATAATTATGCACATCTCACTATAACTTTTTCTAAGGAAAAGCCAATTTTGCCCCCTACCTCTGAGATAGCTGCCCTATATTTTTGTTGCAGTTTTATTACAAATTTGAAAAAGTAGATGACTGAAGGGAGGACATAGAGGGTGACACAGAAGGAGACAGCGATGTGGGGACTTAGTGACGAATGGTGAGGTAGCTGTCACTTTGCATCTAGCTCAGGTTGATCCTGATGGAAAGCTATCACAATTATCATTTAATATTTTGAAGGTGACATCAATACTAAAATCTCCTGCACTGGGAACAAGCTCCCATAAATAATGAAGATCTGGTCTGCTTTGGGAAATTGCAATAGAAAATTACAATATGAGTCTAAGTAGCTATGAATAAAGGAAAGTAAAAGACAACACGTTCGGGGAAGCTGGTGTACGTGGCCTGTGTGGATCACTAAGGGAACAACATGGAACAGAAAGAGTGAAAAGGAAGCAAAGACTGTGGTGGGAAGCTCAGGCAGGGAAGTCAGGTCCAGGTGGTAACTTTGTGCTTTTTGACTTCATAATAATAACATGCAACTTGGTTTCTGAAAAATTAAACAAAATATTCTTCTCATTTATTAAAACTTGATAGAGTTCTTGGGAGGGAAGAACCAATATTGTCAAAATGACTGTACTCCCACTACTGCTATATAGGTTCATTGCAATCCTGACTGAAATCCCAGCAGCACATTTCACAAAGCTCAAGAAAATAGTCCAAAAATTCATCTGGAACCTCAAAAACCTAGAATAGCAAGAGCAATTCTAAGCAACAAGGACATGGCAGGAGTATCACAATCTTCAATTTGAAACTCTATTACAAAGCCACTGTGATAAAAACTGAATGATAGGGGCAAGGCTCATTGATTCCAGCACCTGCCTTGCAAGCGCAAAGTCTGGGATTCAATCCCTGGGAACCATATATAACAGTGTCAGATGTAGTGACTCATGCCCACCAGCAATCAGTACCACATACCACAGCGCTGGGCGTGGTGGCTCACATCTGTCTCAGCAGAGGTAGGAGGATTGCTGAGTTCAAGACTGAGTTTATTACCAACCTGAACTATAAAGTGAGACTCTGTCTCAAAAAAATAAAACACTACATGTTACTGGCAATGTAACAGACCTGAGGATCAGTTGAATAGTTTAGAAAATCCAGAAACAACTCCAGATGAGGCCACCTCATCTTCGGCAAAGGAGCCAAACACTTCCAATAGAGGAAAGATAGCCTCTTTAAAAATGGTTCAGAAAAAAATGGGTGTCAACTTTTAATTCCAAAGATTAAGCCTAGACCTATCTCTTTAACCATGCATCAAACTAAAATCAAAGTGGATTAGAGACCTAAATATTAAAACAGAAACACTAAACCTGCTGGAAAACAGGTTAGGTAGAACTCTTGGAGACACAATATCTCTGTGAGACATTGGCATAGGGAAAGACTTTATGAACAAAACCTCAGCAGCACAGGAACTAGCAGAAGGAATAAACAACTCTGATCTCATCTTATTAAAAAGCTTCTTCACAGCAAGAGAAACCACTAGCAGAGTGAAAAGACAACCTACATTCTGAGAAAAAAATTTCACTATCTCTTTGTCAGACAAAGGAATACTCTCTATAGTATACAAAGAACTTAAAAAACATCAGTCCCCCAAATTTAAAGACCCAATTCCCAAATGGGCATCTGTTGATGAGATTGTAACAAAAAAGTAAGGAAACAAATTTTATGTATATGGGGGGCGGTAGGGTGGGTAGGGCTATGGGAAAAAATGAGAATTAAGTTGTGTCTTATACTGGTACAAATCCCCATTATGGAGTGCAATCATGATGCGTTTATGTAATGTACCAATAACGATTTTTTTTAAAATGAGCATCTGAAATGAACAGACACTTTTCAGACGAAGAAGTAAAGGAAGCTAAGAAACATATGAAGAAATGTTAAACATCGGTAGTCATTCAAGAGAAATATTGATTAAGTGAGGGTCCAATGGGAAAGCAAGTCACATAGCAAGCATACAAGGATTTTCAGTCAGGGATGTTCCCTGGAAGGGATGAGTAAGGTCTCAGTCCCCCACCCAGGTGACTGATACCTATTTGGAATATCAATTACCAGCACTCATCTTTAGGGGAAGCACAGTGCTCCGGTAGTTTCTCTACTTTTACAGTACTGGCCTTCAGTGCATGTGTCTAGACGGTCCTTCATGTTGGCTCCTGGAGGCAAGCCCTGTTTCCTGATGACGAGAGAGCTAATTAACTTACCTGTCTGCAAGACTGGCACCCATATGCTTTCTGGCAGCAGGGGAGATGCAAAGTTGTGCTGCAAGCACGTTGCTCTCCTGCCCACCTCTGTTCCTTTGTCTCTGGTCTCTGCAGCTGGCATACTCCAGGTCCTGCAGGTGGATGTAGGCTTCCATGTTACTTCCTTGGAGAGATGGCTTCAACATTTATCATTCTAAATTGTCACCTTCTCTGATCAGGTACTTATTAAAATGTGTCATTCTGTACTCATGTATGAGTACAGTTTCCTCCACCCATCCAAGAGCAGTTTTGCTTTACTAACATGTAGTCACCAGTAGCTGGTCAGCTATAAATATTTGTTGGTATAAAATTGAATATAATTGTTACTGAAATTTAAAAATACATATTTAAATTTAATAATATACATTTTTATTTAAAAATAAAAATTTAAATTATTTTCTGGAAAATCTAACTTTGAGTAGTATCAAATTTGTAAGAGTTTTCCACATGATCTTTGTTTAACAGACATTATTTGGTACTATTAGAGATAGTATCATCAACTAGGATTTATCATAGATATGAGAATATTAATTTATTATCAAACATTTAATATTAGCTTTTAAGTCATGAAGAGTAATGCTTATTAACTGACACCTGGATCCAGCAGGCCTCTTGAGGGAATATTTATATACACTTTCTTAATTTCCCATTATCTGTTTAAAATACATTCAGTGGGGCAGGAGTTTAGCTCAGTGGTGCCGCTGCCTATCTTATAAGCACAACATCATGAATTTGATCCCCAGTACAGCAGAAAAACAAAGCAAAACAAGACAAAACAAAACAAAACAAAACAGAATAAAACATACTCAGTATAAAAAATGTTCCTCAGCTCTTATTTACTTTTATTTGGCAACAATAAAACTAATTGTGTAGTTACAACCTCAGTTTGCAATTCAGAAGTTAGGATCTCCAGGCTCAAGTAATCATGTGCTATTTGAACTTGATGTAAAGTGTTTCTGCTTCCTGGCTGGGTGCTCATTCCAGGGATCAGAAGGCGGGCAGGCAAAGGGGGGCCTTGCTGGGCCTCTCCTTCCCAAAGCGGGCTTTCACGCCTCCATTTCTATCTTTTTTTTAGGTTTTTTTTGAGACAGAGTCTCGCTTTGTGGTTCAGGCTGGCCCCGAGCTCAGCCTCAAACTCACATCACAGCAATCCTCCTGCCTCTGCCTCCCGAGTGCTGGGATGACAGGCGAGAGCCACCCCGCCCAGCACTGTGGTATGTGGTACTGGTTGTGCTGGGCGTGAGTCTCCACACCCAGTATTGTATGTGGTTACTGGGGATCGAACCTGGGTCCTTGAGCTTACAAGACAGGCGCCAGAACCACTGAACTAAATCCCCGGCCCATTCATTTCTATCTTGATAATGTAGTTTTCATCATTACCAGCACAGTGGTCCGACAGGGAATGATGGAGGGAACAGAAAGTGCTCCTGGACAGATGTCATTGTTAGAGGTTTGGATGGTCACTGGCTATTTTCTGTTAGAGGTTTGGATGGTCACTGGCTGAGCCCAGGTAGTTGTTCGGTGAGGACGGAGGCTCTGTCCCCTTCTGCAGAGTCTTTTGGGAAGTTTTGAGTTTGTATGCATGCCAGGGTTTATTTTCCAGAGGTTCAGCGCATAGACTGTATTGGTCAGGCTTCTCCTGCGAAGAAGAACCTATAGGAACGACAGATATGTCCGCATGTCTGCATCTATCTCTGTGTCTATACTTATATCTGAGTGAGGGTTATTTTCAGAAATTGTTCATGTGACAGTGGGGGCTGGTAAATCAAAAATTTGTAGAGCAGGCTGGCAGGACGGCAGTGCAGTAGACAGCCCTGTCTGGGACAGCCATGTCTGGGTAGTCAGACGGTATTTCTGTGTTATGTCTCGAGGCAGAATCCTTGATCCCCACAAACCCCAGAGAACCTTTCATACTACCTTCTCACCTATCTGAAAACTTTCCTGCTGATGTATCAAAATATTTTAGAATTGGTTATCTCCTTGATTACTAGCAAAATTGAAATTTTTGTGGGCTCACATATCTATTTCTTTTTGCAGATTCTCCCTTCTGTATTGGTGCCAGTTTCTCATTAAAGTACTTCTTTTTGGAGTTCTAAGTCCTTCTCAGCATATGATGAATTTTGGTAATTGTCAGTGTGTTTCAAATACAGCTTCCCCGTTAGTTGCTTACTTTTCTAACTTTATGATTTTTTAACACTTGAAGTTACTCATTCTTAATGGAGATAGTACTCAAATTTTCTTTGTATTTGTGAGAAAAAACTTTTTCTGGCCTGTAATTATATGTAGTCACTTATTTTTGTCCTTCTAGCTTTTAGAATTTTTTATTTATCTTTTATTCAACTCATTTACAAAGGGGTTGTTTCAGGTACCTGGCACCGTCGTTATCACCTGCTCAAAAAATTATCTCATGTAGTTTTTGCACAGCTCATTATATGGTCTTGACCCTGGGCCTCTGCAACTCTACTCTGACTGTCACTAAGCACAGCAGAGGTGGGCATCGTCCCAAGGAACCATGTGCAGGAAACTAGTCTCACAGACCACCTGCTAATGGGCTCCTGACAGATGTGTCTTACAGCACAGGATGGGCAGAGAAATTCTTTGTATGATTTGTCTTGGGAGTATGAAAAACATGATTGGTTAGTAGCAAAGCAAGCTAATGGTACATTGAGAAAATGTATGTAAAATTTCCATGAGATGGAGAAAATCATGAGGAAGCAGAAGATAGGAGCAATTACTATTGGATGGTGTCTGTCATGAGTTTCTACAGCAAAATAGTGGGACTAGATAATTTATAAGAACAGGAATATATTTCTCACAGTTCTGGCTGCCTGAAAGCCCAAGATCAAGGTGCTGCTCGCTCTGGTAAGGACATTCTTATCATGCTAGATAAGGCAGAGGGCAAGCTGGCTGTGTGCTTCATGAAGGCTTAATTCCGTGAGTGGTGCCATGCCAGGGCCTCGGCACTTCCGGCAGCCCTCACCCCTTGAAACCACTACCGTGGCAACGCCTGATCTGGGAAGGAGACACACCCAAAGCACAGCATGAGAATGAAGCAGCTAGCTGGAGCACAGGATCAGGAGCAAGGGAGCAGGGATGATGTGAGGTCACTGGGATGGACACGGCAGCAGCATGACCCCCAGGAGAGAATGTCTTTGGACCACATATCCGGAGGCACGAGAGATGGGCAAGCATTCTACCAGTTCACTCTCATCTCAGCGAGAGTTGTTTTTATCTTACTAAATGGGAAATAAATTTAAAAAATAAGGAATCCATCAAATTTAAAGTGCTTTATTGTAATATGGGAACACATTTATGGGCTTCAGTTGCAATCAGAGATCAGTGTCAACTGGATGTGGTAATAGATCCTACAGCCATTTGAGAATTAATAAACAGTATAAGAAGTTACCGTAGGGAATGCAGGCTTGCTGGGTCCCTGCTCAGAAGGAGCTGGCATAATTGGTACCAGGAGGGATTTCTGAAATACGCATTAAAATGGGATCCAGGGATTGAAATTCTCACTGGTATGATGAGCAGATGACTAACCTTTTCTTGTTCCAAGGAACTGGGACACTGGCTATTCATGGTTTGTGATGCTATCGTGGACCCTCAAAGTGTCCATCCCTAGTGGCATTGCTCAGAATGCTGAGGGGAAAAGTCACTAGGAGATCCAGTTACCTACTCCCCCAACTCCCAGCATGGTTACTGAATAACACAATAACATCTTATTCCTTTTTGAATAATAATGATTCCTTTAGAACAGACTAAACTTTTTTTTACATAGTGAAGACTTTCATGGCTCTTTTATTTATCTGGATAAGGCCCACATGGTCGCTTTATTTAATTGGCCTTTGTTGTAAGTCAGAGACAACCCTGACTGGCAGTATCAGTGGCTCTATTACATGAGGTCACTGTGTCCCAGACACCGTTCTGAGTGATTTATGTGTGCTAACTCATCTGGTCCTCACAGCTCTATGAACAGAAGCCCTTATCTGCGTCTTCCAGATGGAAATTGAAGCACAGAGAAAATATATGACTGAGTAGAAGTGTTTCATAGTATTAGTGACCGCTTGATGCCTAGTTTGGGTGTCTCTGTCATAAATCCCTATGCCACACGCAGGAGATGCAGACATGCTACTGGCAAGAGTAGAGCAAGTGGGTAAGCAGAACTATCCTGGTGTTGGGGGAGTTTTCTAACAGGATTTCAGCCTTGACAAATGTGGCAGTGCAGGAAGTGGACTCTTAGGGGGCTGCCCAGTGCCTCCTCACCGGCTCTGCTGGCCAGTGTGGGCAATAATGCTGACATTATTCGAAGTGGCAGGTATGGAGACAGCCTTCTGGTGTTTTTGAGTAGCTGAGCCAGCCAGGGGAGTTTGATGATGAAGGGGAAAGAAAGAGATTCTTGATTAAGCTGAAGACTTCATTTGGGAACCCAGGTAATCCCTTAGACTTTGAGCCATGTATTTCCCTTGGAAAGTATGCATTTTCCTGCAAAATTTTGTTCAGGGGTATATTATTGAGAGATGGAGTGAGACGAGATGAGATTTTGTTCAGTGGCACGCTGTACTGGAAATCTGAAGACCTGCAGCAGATTTAAATTCCGGCTGTTGTTATGATTTTTTAAGATGGTGAAATGACAAAAATGCACGTGAATCAAGTTTAAACATACTGTGTGTTGGGTGGATGAGGCAGTCCATTGTACCATTTCTTTGGATTCTCAGGCATGCTTTGTCAGTGCAAGAACTCTGTAACATTAACAAATTCAATAAAAAGTAAATAATACAAAAAAATAAAGAAAAGAAAAGAAAGTAGATGACTGGCCACTGATGCTATGGGCAGAAAACAGAAGAGCTGGGATTTGAACATGGGATGTCTGGTCCAGAGTCTGTACTTGGAACCACTGCACTGCACTACTTGTAAGTAGGAGGCAGGGACAGCGCTTCTCCTGGGGCCTGGAGAGAGCTGGACTTCTGGTGCATGGCTCTTGCTAGTCTCAATTAACCAGGCAGAGCTTAGATAGCCTAGAAAAATGGAGAGAAACGACATCCTCTCACCTGTCTCTTCCAATTACCAGTTTCTCAGGTGACCTCCTGGTTCCTGTCAGGTTTTATCTATGTCAGCCTCAAAAACCAAGTCCCAAGCATTTCACTCCTGCCTGTCTTCCCTCCTGTTCATATTACTGCACTATCCAATCAGAATAAATTTTTTTCTTCTGCAGACTTCTCACCAATCATGGCTGTTGCAGCTGTATTTCTGTGTTGGTTCCAAGCACAGCTAGATGATCATGTGTTGTTATGTCACATCATAGATCAGGCTGGTGAATACCGTATGAGACACGCTCAGCGAGGTGCATCCGAACTGGGCCAAATTCACTTCCATTCTTGACGGGCGATAAGAACAGGCTTTATGTGGAGCTGGGTTGACCGTTAGGCTATATAACATTGCATATGTGAGAGCAGTTGGTAGTGCCTGGCAATTCTTGGCATTCAAGGGGCTATTTGAGGCCACAGTCATTATGTGGCTGTGACTATGCAGGTTATAGGGCTTGGAGGTTCTGTGCCTTAAAGTTTATAGCATGGATTCAGTAAGGACTTTATATGATGACTTCATTACCCAGTATAAAATTTAGGCCTGTTACTCTGTGCTGCCTTGATATCTGGTAAAATCAGCAGTGGGGGACCCAGAATGTTCTAACTCCTTGTTCTCCTCCCCACTCTGCTATGTCAACAAGGTTCCCAGACCAAGGACCTTCCTAACCAGTGGGCCAGGGGCATTTCCTTCATCTCTGGGAAGGAGGTTCAGCCCCTGACGGCTTAGAGATTCATTCACAGGAGCTGATCTCATCGTCTGCTGGGAAATGGGCCAGTGGCTTAGCCTCTGCCAGCCACAGACTGAGCTACCCCTTTACTGTGAGCCAGCACAGCCCTGCAGGGCAGGGGTGGCAGCCTCCTCCTCCCCTTCCAGGCAAGCGTGGTCACATCTGCCCACCTTCAGGTGTGTGTTTGACCAGCCACACGTGTGCACGGTGGAAGTCCTGTAAACACCAGTGGGAAAGAAGAGCTCTCAAGCATCCTAGGAGAAGCAACTGAACTAAATGAGTCCCTGTTAGATTCTGTAGGTTGGTTTGTTTCAAGTTCAGACTTGCCTTACCTAGGGATCTAAACTAGTTACCTGAGGATCTTGCTAAAACAGCTACCCTGCCTCAGTAGGTTTGCAGTGGAGTATAGGGTTCAATATTTCTAACAAGCTCCTAAGCAACAGACTAAGTAACCAGCCTAGGGACAGAGTCTGGGCAGGCAGGACTGGCTATTCAGGATCACCTAAGCATTTGGCGTCTCACAGGATGACTGATGGTGGTGGTGGGGGATATTCAGCCTTTCAAAGAAGATCCTAATCAGCAAGTGTGTAAGATGCTCAGAGAGAAGAGTCTACCAGGACTGAGGAAGAGCAAATGCTCAATAGTCAATGGTACCGGGGGACAAGGTACTGTGTTAGCCATTCTGTGGTGCCAAGGAAAAGCAGTGTCCATAATGCTCATCCCTGGATGTTTTAGGATGGAAGAATCTTGTTTATTTGGATTAACATTTTTAGTAAGGTTTGCTGTGGAGCAGGACTCTGGGTGAGGGGAAAGGGAGGGATCCTTGCCAAATGCACTAATGATACGCAAGCCAGGTCTTTCCGCATTGAGGTCAGGGGAAGGGAGAGGAACACAAGAAGGGCTGGTGAGATAAGGCCTGTTTCCTGCAGGAAGCCTGACCTTGGCGAAGGCTAATGCCCCAGGCACCCCTCTGCTCCCTGGAGACCCTGAATATTAGATTGGCCTATGTTTAGCAGGCAGCTTTGAGGCTAATTTCTCTTGACCTTCTCATGAAAATCTTGTCAGTCTGGCCCTCCTTTGTTAAGCTGGCTTTAATTATGTGCATAATGGCTCATTATTTTTTATAAAGGAAGCAACAAAGGAAACAATTATGCAAATGAATGAGGTTTGTTGTACATGGAAGAGGTGTGGGCTAATTGGGCACTGGTACAAAAACTGCCATTGCCAAACACAGTGCTGCCAAAGGAAGCCCCCGACTCCCATTTCCGACGAAGCACCTCCTGGTGCCCAAGGGGCAAACTTGTGGCAGCAATGCCAAAGGGTTCAGCCTCGGTCTTGTCCTTCTCAAAGCAGAGGGCAGATCTAGGTTGCCAGGGCCACTCCAAACAACATGTTGTCTTTGGTTGGACTTGAGTTGTCCCAAACAGAAAGATCCGCACGTTTAAACCAAGTATTCTTCCTCTGGTTTCTTTTATATTATCTCATTTATTTATTCTTTTTGCTTATTTCAATTTTGTTGAGTTAAAATTTTTACCTGCAAGGCTCTGGGTAGTGGCGCCTTGCCCTGGCCCTGGCCCTCTCTCCTAACAGAATCGTTCTTCACAGGTGGCCAGCTTTAGCTTTGAGTAGTTCAGGCTGCCTTGGTATTTTGCTTCCCATGAATCCTTCTTTTCCCTATTGTTAATCCCTGATCCTGATTTATTAGACTAGACCAGAAATAAATGCCATGTGTTTCCATCTTATCCTAGGTCAGTGGTGGCAAACGTTTTAGAGACCAAGGGTCCACACTGCAACCCCAAACCCACTTACCTATTGCAAAGTGCCAACACTGCAATTAAACCTGACTACTGAGGTTTTAGTTTAGGAAAAACCAGCTATCTGATGCTTGGCTGCTGGGGCAACTCAGCTCTCATGCTGATAGAGAGGGCTCTGTGTGCTTGCTGTGGCACGTGTGCCATAGGTTCACCACCAGCGGGTTAGGGTACTTATACTTGAAATTCATTACTGCTGTGAATGATCTAAGTTAGTTACTTATTGCAATGACTGTATCCTCTCCTTCAGAACTCAGGGATATTATGCAGAAGACTAGTTTGCAAAGAGATCCGCATAACAGATATCATTGACCGGCCACAAACATGGTCTCAGAGC